>JAPDEI010000074.1:0-134395 GCA_027569055.1 Aspergillus baeticus
CCCCCCCCCCCCCCCCCCCCCCCCCCCCCCCCCCCCCCCCCCCCCCCCCACCACCCCCCCCACCCCCCCCCACCCCCTTTGGTTACCGTTCAGGGTTTACCCGCGTGGGCTGTTCGGATTGACATCATAGTAAAAATGTTCCGTTATTTTTACAATATTTGCCCCACACAAGGGGTGTTTGTTTATTAAACCCCCCCCCCCCCCCCCCCCCACCCCCCCCATGTTGAACCGTTCAAGGAGAGGGGGTATCTACACACATGGTGGTGTGATCCCAATGCTTGTGACTAGTTTGCCCTCTACCATGGTGGCAACGTCGGTGTGTTTTGGAACAATATCAAGCAATTCTGCGGAGACTGTCATGGATCACCCCCACTGGACATAGCTTTTCGTGCAGTGGCCCTCTAAAGGTAAACTATTTTGCATCCGTTCGTGCGTTTGTTCAAATAATTTGAATTTTCGCCCAGCGAGAGCTACTTAACTACAAGTCGAACAGGGTCGGTCTGTGCTGACGTCCGAGGAGGACTGATAAAACATCATTGTTTGGGATACTGCCGCAGAAAAGCCGCTACGTTCCTTTGTTTCGCATGAGCTTGCTGGCCCGACGGCGACGGCGACGCGCAGTCCAAGAAGAAGATTCAATGGCCAGCGTTCAAGTGGTCTGCTGATGAGAAGTACGCAGCCAGAATTCTCCAACATTAGTCGATCTCTATATACAAGCTGCCGCGGGTGAATTTGCTTGATAAATCATTAGTAAAGCTTGAAAGAGTGATGCAGTTCAAGTGGTCACCCGCGACAGGAAATCGCGATGGCGTTAAACAGTACAAGCAGCTGCTTTTCTTGTGGAGCCCTGCAGTTAGCAGCAAGCCTGCCTGCGTTGCCATTATAAGTGTGCCATCCATGAAAGTTATTCAAACTCATAACCTGTTTCATGTTTCCAAAGTGAAGCTATCCTGACAATCCCAAGGTCTACATCTGCCGTGAAGGTCAACTGTTATTATTCCAAATCCAAGAAGTCCAGGGCCACCATTCTTGAGATTTCCCGAGTACGCGAGAAGGGTATTTCTGTCAAAGTGGTTGATAGTGTCAAGGACCCCGTAATAAATTTTGCGTGGGAGCCTAATGGTGGATGTTTCGTCCTGATCACGACCAGTGACATGTCGTCTGGATCTGGCATTCCCCTCCCCGCAAACAAGACTGCTTCCTTCTTGGCTCCGGAGAAGAAGGCTGTATTACATACCAGCCGCTTCACTCTTGTACGCACTATAGAGAAAAAAAAAATAAAAATAAAAAAACCAATGCCATCTGTTTGTCTCCAAGGGACATTTTCTGTTGTTGCAACTGTCCACTCTCAAACTTTGACCTCGACTTCTGGACAAGGACTTCAACGGAGAGAAGAATGATCATGAAACGGATCTAGCAGCAAACCTCCAAATAATGAAGATAGTTCAGCACTGGTATCACGGACATCGACTGGGACCCCACGGGTCGATACGTGGTTAGCGGTGCTAGTGTGTGGACTCGTTTGGTATGCATCCTCCCAACTCTCCTTCGTATCTCGAAATGCAAGTGCAGGCTGTTGAGATTCCCTCCGTCTTGGATGGAAAGCGGTTGGAAAATCGACAATTTCTTTCAAGAGACTCTGGCGGAACACCCTACAAATAAATATCGAACTGGGATAGAGGACGAAAGCTGAAAAAGAAATTTCTGGTATTACTTATATAGCATAAACATCCGGCTCGGTATCCGAAAAGTCGCCCCGATCCTCTTCTTTGTTTAGGGCAATCTTCACGAAGTAATATGGACGGTGTGGTCAAACGTCAGAATGTGACCATTCAGTCGGCAGCTATCAAAGTGTCACACACTAGATAAGTATGAGGCAAACAGCAGAAGCTAATCATATGATGCAATTACTGCCTCACAAATCTCTCACCATGGCTCTTATATAATGTACTCGTGTCCAAGACCTCTCCTGTCGTCGATTCGATGAAGTCAACCCGCAGGTTATTCTCATCGACAAAATTGATTGTCGCATATGCGTAGTCCTTGTCGTTGAGAAATTCCAAATGTGGTGGCCTCCACAAAGTGGGAGACAGCCCTTCAATATTCCCGGCCGCTCCAGCAACGATGTACATCGGTGCTTTGGGATCTTGCATGCCGTTCGGGTCGGGTTTGTTCTTGTATTGCGGACGGAACCGTTGAGAGTTGTGTACGTGACCAAAAACTGCTAAATCAACACCATACGTGTAGAGAATCTCCTCAAATGCATCTTGACAAGGTCCACACTGCAGTCCAGTTGTGTACCAGGGTCGATGGCCCGCAACAACTACCCAAGGAGTGACTGACCGATCAACGCTAGCGAGATCGGCAGCAAGGAAATCAAGTTGTTGATTCTTCGACCCAAATGGGCCACCATTCAGGCTCTGCGAGCCTCCGTTGGCGCTAGGAGCTTTATTAAAGTCTGTTTCAGTGTTGAGCATGACAATATGGGCCATTCCATACTCAAAGGAGTACCAGAAAGGTGGCTGCGCGAGTTCCCGAGCCTGATTTGCCAGTATTTGCACTGAATAATTTGAGGATACAGAGGGAAAACCACTTGGCATAGTATGTCCAAATCGATGCATGAAATCAGTGAAGTTTTTCTGACCATCAGGGCAGATCAGGGTGGTAAATGGAATTGGTTGGCAAGCGGCTTCATGGTTTCCAGGACTGAGCATGTAAGGTTTGCGGCCAGCAATTGGAGCAAGTTGGGTATAGAAGTTCTCCAAGATCGCTTGAAATGCATTTTGGCCATCGAAAATATTGTCCAATGACATGAACCAATCATCTGCATAAGCGATGTCTCCAGGGTGAATGATAAGTTCATACTCGTCGATGGTGCTAGCAAGGCGCCCGATTGTTGTATGGTTCAGAGCTGGATCAATAGTTGGAATAATGTCTCTCTTGCTACTGTCTCCTTTGATTGTGTAACCATTCTCTCCATAAACACCAAGGTCGATAACAGCGTTGATGCTGAAGGGCCTTTTGTCACCTGGTGTTCTCGGGCTCATGAAGTGATCTACGGAGGAGTTTCCCGAAATAATCCTGTAGTAGTAGGTAGTGGCCGGAGTCAGGTCACTTAGAATGACGGAGTTTTCGTAAGTGCGCGAAGTCGGATATGTTGTTGGCTCGAGCGATGAGCAGGCACGCCTATCGAGGGTACCAGCGGAAGTGCCATATTCCACACAGGACTCCTTTAATTGAGTGTATGTATTCCATCCAATTGACACAGCTAATCAGTCACCCATCGTTAGCGAGTGACGATCGGACTACACGAAGACTGGGGAAATTTAGTTCTTACAACCGTGGCCATATACTGCAAGGCGTTGATGGAACGGTGTCGTTAGGTCAAGGGGTAAGGGAGGATAATTCACACCCGCGAGGACACAGACTGCCAACAAAGGCGCACCCTTGATTTGTATTAGAGGTCTCATGATAGTGGATGTGTCTAATCATCCGAAAAGGAGCGCGAGACAAAACAGCCTGGAAAAATAGGTAGGTTACATGAATGGCACCCCATAACGTCTGTTTGGCAGTATTTATGCTACATTTTGTTATTTCCATGTGATTCAACGCTATCAAAGAACTATTAGCCGGCTACAAGCATCACGATCCAGCCGCGGAAAGAGTCACGCTGACCGAAATCAATCAACGGAAACCCCATGCAGGACACCTTGCTATTTATGCAGGCTCGCTAGCCATTTAATCTAATACGCAGGTTCAATGTATTTAGACTGGTTCTAGGGACAATGCTTCAGACTTGATTGGTTACACTCGATATCTCGATCACCATTCTTCCTTCTCAACCACATTACAAGCGCGTCTCCCTAGTCCACCGGAGCCAATCCCGCCGCCTAGAAATAAGCTTGTCGACCAGACCTGTTGAACAGCTGGGGAATGCCTTTTTAATGTGGTCTTTGCTGTTTAATTTAATAAAAAAAAAGCCCATATGACTATATTTCTATTAGGAGAATTCTTCAGGCCGGCCTAGCAGGAAATGAGAGTATACTGTCATCGGAAATACGGAATTCTACAGACCCGGGTCTGATTGCGCTGCCAAATATGGGCCCAGTTTCTTTTCGTGAACACAAGCCCTTGATTCACGTTTGGCAAAGCAGGCAGCATCAACGTATAAGTGTCTTAGCAAGAGAGTTCCTCGAAGAGGTGAAAACAGGAATGGTCGATTCCCGTACGGCAAAGTGGCCAAATGGCTTCTTCAATAACGGTCTGATATCCAATAATACTTTATAAGAGATTTTACCGGCTTTGCGAAGGTAGTCCCAGACTTGTTAGAGGATTCAGGTGAGGCCATGCGAAATACTGGGCTTGTTGTGAGTGCCTTCAACATTCTATAGACTAAGGACTCCATTATTCCTATTTACGTACTACCTGTGGTTCTAACAAGGTCACCGTAGTCCACCATAGTAGATCACTCACCAGGATCGAGGGATACGCAGGTGGAAAAGATTCATCTGGTTTGATTGTTGCAATTGCTGTGTAATTATTAGGCGCCCTATAAACCCTTGTTTGGGGGAATCATTCACGTTTTGAAATAATAATAATAATAAAGGGATTCTAGAACGTGATCTCCTAACTTGCAGGCTCCGAATTCGTCGTTTTGGACCCACTATCTTATTCCAGATAGGAAAGCTCTTTGGCTTTTGAGGTCAGCTTTTCAAACGTCTCATGAAATGCGAGGTATTCGCGCCAACGAGTACCAATCGCTCACGCGCTGACCAGCTCGAATTCTCATGTTGAAATGGTAAAGAGTGCCTCGTTAGCAAATAAGCATTGTGAGGAGCTTCACGTCGGGGAACCGCAGGAAGAAGCACAGGTCGTATAACAACACACTCAGCAACGAGGGAAGATATGCCAAGGCACACTCATCTCACCAACGGCGTAGAGGATCTGCATCCCATAAGCAGTCATTTGATGCTGCTCCAACTTTTCCGCAACCCGCTCGAGCGCACTGGCGTAACATTGAGGATAGCGACAGCCAGGGGTTGATTGTTATGGAATCTGATATATCAGCCACTCCGTCGATGAAGAAATTCATAATTTCGTGATTGCTTCTGGACTTGGAGAACTGCCCAGTCTACAGTACGTCCAGCTAAACATCGAACATGACTACTACCCCCTGCTCCGGAGTAGTACATGAGATCCCATGAAAGCTGCGATATGGGGCTTTTTGATGATCATTACTTGGCAGCATACCAATTACAGCTACAACCGGAAATACAAGACATGCCTATAATACACTGAAGAAGGTATACTGCTCGTGTATTCATATACATATATATTAAAGCACGGAACTCTATAATGCGTTAATCTTAGGGCTAAAATAGGCCTTTTATAATTTAGCGCACTGACACGCGACGACTACATATTACTACGAGCAGTCCTCTGTTCTTCAATCCTTTCTAACAGGCATTCTAGAAAGCTTCATGCTTGGTAGGAACCAGTCTGTCCTTCCGCGAAAAGGAATGCAGGTTGGTATTAGGACTCGCCCTGATAAGTAATAGTTAATATAGAAAGTAAACCTAAGATTAAGAGAGTGGTCGCTTTGGGAGTGGAAACTTCCATCGACCAGCGGCCTCCAACAGCACACACAAGGCCCCGAGTATTTATACCTAAATAGTCAGATACGTGGGGCACATGCACCCTTAGGAGCAGGTCAAGGAAAAGTCCATCCTCCAGTATGGGTACTAAAGAAGCTGTCGGGGTCATAATTGGCCTTGATCTTCTTCAACTTCTCATACCCGCCGTATGTAACAAGGGGGTTCTGATCCAACGAAGCGTCATTAATAAACAGCGGCAACCCCTCAGCGGGCGGAACAGCCTCAACAAGCTCCTTAAAACTCGCCTTGGCCGTAGTGTAATCCTCGTCCGAGAGCATCGGCGACGCCGTAAGAAGGTAATTAACCCAGTACCATGGCCCATCGGGCATTTGCATTGCATTTCCGCCGAGATACGCATTTGAGGCGTCCGTGAGCGATTTCGGAATAGGCTGGATGTCCAGCGAGGTAATCAGGTATTTACCCTTGTTTTCCTTACTCCACTGGCGCCAATTTTTATAAAGCGTGGCCAGGGTATTAATGCCCTCATCGGTGCCTGGTTGAACTGATACACGGAACGTGTTGCGGCCAGAAGCTATCTCTGCACCGCCAGGGACGGGTATATTCACAACTCCAAGGTAGTCCACGGGACCAAGGGTATTCATAATATGCGGGAGATCCGTGAAATTCTTGAAGCTGCTGCCTGCGTCTGGGCCGTCATAGACAAGGAATATGGTTATTATCTCATCCATATTTGAACCAAGGTCTGGGGTAAACAACTTTATGTATGTGCCGATAATCGCGGCCTTGGGGTCTTCGTTATACTGGATAAAGTCGCCAATGGCCTTGAGAACGGCATCATTATCTTCAAAAAGGTAGGACACGACACCGGCGTAAAATACGCCCGCTGGGTATGATTGCACAGTATATTTGGTGACAACGCCGTAAGAATTACCCCCGCCGCCGCGAAGGCCGTAGAAGAGATCGGGGTTAACATGTTCAGAGGCAGTGACAATCTCACCAGTCGGGAGGACAACTTCGAGCTCACGGAAGGAGTCGCAGGCCAAACCATACTGGCTGGAGAGGTAAGAGAGGCCACCTGAAAGTGCTAGTCCTGTTCCAACACCATTCAGACGAGCACCAACAACAGTGCGGTTCCACTCTAGGAAGTACTCATAAACATCGCCAAAGACACCTCCGGGCCCGTAAGTGGCCAACTCGGTCTCCGGATCATAGGACTTCGCATGTAGGTGAGAGAGGTCAATAAGGACACCCTTATCAACAGACGAAAAGAAGTCGTTAGGGTTGTGGCTTCCAGCCTTGATAGCGAACCGGGATTCGGCGGCCCTGATGGCCTGAATAGCGGTAGAGACGTGTTCGGCAGAGGTCGGGTAGACGATGCATGTTGGCTTGAATTTGCTCTGCTCTGTGTTAAAGTAATCATTGATGGACCGCAAGTAGTCGAGGCTCCAAGAACTTGTGACGACGATCTTGGATCCGAGCGACTTAGTCAAGCTCGAGCAAGCAGAGTCGCCCGGTGTGGAGGCTTGGAAAAGCGCTGCTGAAGTAGGAATGGCCGAAAGAATCAAGCTGATGAAGCCATAGGGCAAAATGGAACGAGAGTATAACATCATCCTGTCGCGGTCTCTTGAACCAGCACGATCCCAATTCCCAGTGATATGATGTTTAAGAAACCCAACGCGGCTTGAAAGACGTCTCTCAACTGGGGCTAGCTAGGCTATTAAATGGGTTAAGGATTGTGGACCCGTGACTCGCAGCGCTGAACCGTTGGAATCATATTTTGAGACCGATCTATCTATTTCGTATACCATGCTTTTGGTCCTGGTGAACAGGCCCGGCAGGCTTTCCTTTACTAATTTCTGACGATTGAACCTTCATTACGCTAATATGCACCTCAACAGAGACGTGCGAGACGCAAAGAGGAGCGCATAGGGAATCTTCTATGCTCCATAGGTTGAGCCGGACGTCTCTGAAGCAAATAACGTATAACAACGAACCTAATTGGCCGTTAGATGTTGTCTCCTCAACCTTGAAACAGCACTAGCTGGCTGGAACAACCATTAAAATGGTCTCGGGTGGACTATTTTAGCTTTAAATCCCTGGGAACACTGGACAAACCGCAAAGGGCATAAAAGGCGGGGAATCTTCAACACCCCAACACACCGAGCCGTCCCGGTAGAAAATCGCGTATAACAACGAACTCAATTGGCTGCGCGATCTGTTTCCGCAGCCTTGAAACAGCAATAACTCCAAGGCCAAATTTTTTAGGCTCCAGCTCCCAAAGACTCGGTCTGAATGTTTCGGCTGCGGGGCCCCAGCAATTGGGGAATTCAGGGGCTGAGTTTTCCACTCGGAGGTTCGTCTATACGAGAGCTAAGGTTCGAGGAGGCGACCAAAAATGAAATCCCGAGGCTTGAGCTTCTAAGTCTCCATTTGCTCCTCGAGGAAGATCGTTATCGGCGTTGCTTATGCTGGCTCGAGTTCTCGATGCATCTTGATGACTATACCAACCGTGATTCACGTGTGTCCCCCTGGGGCCGACCTGATTCGAACCGATAAGTCCATCACTGCCATTCTTGTTTCGACTTCCAATAGTGGCGCACGGACAAACCGGTGTGTTCGTTGCCTAGAATAGCCCCGGATTGTAGCGGGTATTCTAGTGGAAGCAAAATACAGCGCCGATAGAACAATTTTTGTATAAACACTAATGATTTTTCAAGAATGTATAACCTCCTGCATTGAATGACTCACCGAGATATCAGATTCCAGCTCAATGAAGTCCTGACTTTCACCGCCGTAGCTCGTCCACCGTGTGCGCGCCGGGTCTGGATAAATCAGAGCATCTTCCATTGATCGCTCGTAGGAATACTTAGACGGTCGCTCCCTAGAGGTCTCGTTGCTGAAGGTCTTAATATATGTGGGCCTGTGGGCCTTATGGGGTACCGCAATTGGGCGGAGGGGGGGACAGACGCTGTTGATAATTCTATGTCGACCCCCAACCAGGACCAGAAGAACTTGCCTCCTTGAAAATACCCTTTCCGCTGCACCACCACCGTAGGCTTACAGGCCGTCTCGAGCTAGAACGGATCCCACAAGGCACTAACAGGTTCACACTGTGTGAACTCAAGAATAATCGGAATAATGTTAATAATACCTCGAGGAAAAATTGCTCCCCACAGGAGCTCCCGGCGCTGATTATGGACGGTCAGCATGATGGGATCGAAGCTAACGCAGTTGCGAATACATAGAGAGCAATTTTGAACAATAGATAACTATTCACTATCAACGAGTGTAGCCATAGCCAACATTGCCATTCCAAAACCTTACGGAGGATACTTAGCGAGCCAGACCTCGCCGCTACACCTGCAGATGAAGTGCCTGGCCAACAGAGTCGACCTCGGGTATTTCACATCCTGGCTCTGTTGGCAAGAGCTATTATTTTCAATATCGCCTATTTGGTTGAAATTAAGTCTGTGGGTGCTTCCTCCATGGTGTACATCCGACAATTCCCATCTCCTTGTTTTCGATTACTTCTACGAGTGGGCGTAATGGCTGTAAACGGTTGCGGCTAACATCTCCTGAACGTGCTAGGAGGGGTTTCGCACATGATGACCTTAGCTGCGATACGCGCATGGCAGTGGGTGTTGTTTACACGGGCCATTCTGCCTTGGACAATAGTAGCATTGGAATCTCTGAGGAAGAGAATAACTTCCCTTCTTCCCCTTTTCTATCTCTATCTTTATCGTTAATTGAGGATTAGTCCTTGCTAGGGAAGTAAGGAGTTGATATAACGCCAAGGTTAGGAAGTATACTTGGGAGGTCAAGACCCTTCCATAACAGTAAGGTTTACAAGATATGTATGCACTCCGCCACATCAAGTTAACAATGTGATATTAAACTAACAGTTAGACTAGAGTCGAAGATGCTCAATATTGTCCTTGAGAAACACCGCAGCCTCCATGCGAAAGTCATCGAGAACCAGCTCCGAATGATCTGCGTACATGTTAAGCAGTTGATGATCCTCCGTCCACAGCGGCCAGTGATTATATTTCCCCTCGTTCCCGTCATTCGGATCCAGGGAGTTTACAAATGAAATATAGTACGCGTGGAATGCATCCGAAGCATAGTTTGGCAGGATACCGAAGAAAACTTGGAGGAGATCACTCCCATGGAAGGTGCCCAGGACCGGTGTGCCGTGGTTATAAGAGCTCAGGTAGGACCAGGTTGGAACGTCCGGGCGCATCGACTCTGACGCCTCTAGGAAGAGGCGCCGCGTAAGGGAGAACTCATAGTCCCCGATAATCGCGGCCAACCGTTTGAACTCCGGGTAGATGTTCCACCACCCGCCTGTGCGGAAGGGGGCGCCATTCTTGCTAATGTCGGAGTACTGTGAGACGAACCCTTCGAGGACTTCCTTGGAGGCGTTCGGGAAGAAAACCTTGCCAAGATAGTCCACAAGTAGAGACTCCGTGGTGATGTTGGACTGGAAAAGTGCAAAGAGTGTGCCCTCATCCTCTTGGCTACCGGCGATGTAAGGGACTTTGGCGACCTTATTCTTCAGGGCCAGTTGGTCTGGTGATTCTGGTAGGACAACACCGTCAGGGCGAGGGAGGTAGGCGAGCGCTAGGGATTGGTAGCCTAGCATGGCCGGAACAGAGCTTGCGGCGTTGAGAAGAGAGGTATAGTCGAGATTGCGAAGGCATTGCAGCGTGTCTGCAGCCGCCGAACACCCCGCATTGTGGATGACCTGTAGTTGAATGATGAGCCTCGATAATTCCAAAGGGGAGGGGGGGGGGTTCTAGAAACACACACCGTATCGTAGACCCCTTGAGCTTTTGGACCATTGATTTCGTCCGCTGCCAGAAACGAACCTGAATTCATAATGGCCCCGCGGAACAGCGGTTCCCCATTATGACTGTGATTACCAGCATATAAAGCCATCTGATCAAACACAGACCAGGCGCCGGCAGACTCGCCCCAGATGGTCACTTTTGCAGGGTCCCCTCCAAACGAACGGATATTTTCCGAAACCCATTGCAGGCTCAGACGCTGGTCCAACAGCCCGGCGTTGGACGACCCCTCCTGCTGTATTTCGCGACCAGGAAGAAATCCGAAAGCCCCGATGCGATAGGCGACGGTCACCAGAAGCATCGGTTTGCCAAGCTCAACAGACTTCTTTACCCATGGTGTTCCGTCGTACATTGAGTTCCAACCGAGTTGGAAGCCACCCCCGTAGATGTAAACGAGAACGGGGAGGTCGTCCCCTTCCTTGGTGCCTGCTGGTCGATGGACGTTCAGGTAAAGGCAATCCTCGCTTGCTGCGAGAACTGGCTTTTGGAATATTGGACTGTTAATCAGAGTCGCCAAGAATTGGGGGAGAAGGGAGTTCCCGTCGGTAGTGCTGGCGATAAATTGCGGACAAATATTCTTGTTCTCCGTCGCTTCGTAAACACCGTAGGGCTCGGTCAAGGGTACGGGGGGCTTGAATCGGAGGTTCCCAACCGGTGGTTTTGCAAAGGGGACGCCGGGGAATTGTTCGACTTCGCCAGGCAATCCAATTATCGTAGCGGATGGCGATGGTATAGTCACCGTTGGTGTGGCCCCCTGAGCCAAGTGCAAGATGGCAAAGGTCGCAGCCATAAGACCCATACAGCGCCTCATGATTGAGAAATGTTATAGGTATCAAGTAAGGAACACAGACGCACGCACGCACGCACACTGAAAGACTGAAACTATCCAGACCCGCCATTTTCCCTGCCTATTTATATCATTCCCAGGCAGCATTTTCTGCACAAGGAGATGGCTTCGTTCGATGTCTCTTCCACTGGTCCGAAGAATCGGTCTAAAGATCTGCAAAACCAAAGTTTCTCCATGTTGCCGGACCTGAATGTGGTAGGGAAAGAGTGAACTAAAAGTGTGCGCCACGCGGGATGTGAAAGATGATAGACATCCAAACCCGTTGGCCCGCTGGCTCTACATCCACGACCAATAGGATGGCTTGCTGTACGCACTCCACCACAGGTACATCCCGAGGTATTCCAAGTTCCCTTCTACGACGGAAATTTCCAGTGGAGAACAACAGGCGGCCCCTCCCAGATACTCGATCCTACTTCCTAATAAGTCAAATGTAAGCCGGATACACCGTAAGTATTGGCAAGTTTAAAAATGCCAGTGAAACACAAATAAAAGAAACCCCTGGTGAGGCTCCATTGGGGATTTCACCACAGTAGACTATTATCTCACCTGAATGTCTGGCTCCAAGCCGGTCGCTTCTTGCGCGCCTGATTGGCTGGTTGCCTTTCGAAAGTTGCTAATCCTTGCCCAGGAGAAGGATCAGTTCCCTAGATCTTTTGAGGCCCGATTCGCGATTTCCGTCAGCTTCGGCCGCAACATGACCCTGAGATCCCAATATCCCAAGTCTTAGAATTATGGATTGCGCAGCTCTATTCATAGACCTTCAAAGCAATCAATCTACTTTCTTGGGGCATGAGAGCTGCAGGGTGGGTGATTTGTAACCTATGGAAGTCAGTATCAGCTAGGGCCCCCAAACATAAAAACAACGATCTTCTTTAAGGCCTTTGGATGCGTGATCCCTGATTCTTTTACCCAGGAATCTGCATAAGGTCGACTGTTCTTGTTACTAGCTCATGATAATAAAATGATGTAACTACACTGTAGCATTTGAAGCCTGTTAGGTTGGACACTAATCTCATATTTGTGCTAGCATAATACTACACAAAATAGACTACATTCATGGCCTTTCCTTTTTATAATTAAATCATAAATCATGATGTGTTGATAAAGTTTGTGTAATCCAGCGCTTTCAGACACTCCAGTGTATCAGCCCGGCCCACACACCACAGACCACAGGAAGCTTTGCATTAATTAAAGCCCCCACTAACAGAACAACTGTGATTAAAAGGTAATCCTCGGACTATCCCAAAACATCATGGATGAAAAAGCAGATTGGCCAAAGAATTAAGCTTCTTCTCTTGAAAGCCAATGCTCTCCGAGGAAGAGATAAGTTATGGATGGGCACCTGATGGCCTGGTCCTGTTAAATAGGCCCAAAGATTGGCTTAGGTGTTAAGGTGGTTTAAGTTTAAGGGGCATAAGGGGTGCCACTGAAGCGCTCAACATTGTCTTTGACATTATCCAAGACAGGATCCTGGCAGCATCGCTGTTTCTGAAGCTTAGTTCACTAAGACAGCGGAGCAAAGGGATGCACAAAGGGATAGAATCATAATGATTACAACATTGCTGTTCGGTACTTGAAGCCAACTTGTTAAATAAATTAGATTATGCCGGTTGATATGTCCCTTTTTGTATCAAGAATGGGTGTTCTACAGCCAGCTTCCGTAGTATTAAAAATATATAATTACCTTAATTAAGTAGCTGTCAGATAAGCCCAACCAATCCTGCTTTGGAATGGCAAGTCTTAAGGTATTCTTCAGACAAAAGAGACAAGGAAGGCTATTTTAAGGTTTAAATATTAAGGTAAAAAAATTAAAAATTAAAAGTTAGTATAGCTAGGAATAAGAAATAGTAGTAATGTAAGGGAAAAACTAAGTGGGCGGTGACTACTGGAAAGTTTGGCATTCAATCAGACCGTCACGAAAGGTTGACACTTTCTTCTCCAACCTTCATCCCATGACTTGCTCGTAAACGGACGCAAATAAAAAAAAAATTCTCACCAACCAGAAACACAAGTTGCCGATGGACAGCCTGCGCGAAATTTTACTATCGGAGCTCAGTCCTTTGCTTCAGAATAATGTACTCCATGGCCTCATTCAGCTCATCAACCAACTCCGATCGCCCGGTCCCCCATTTCACCCCGTGATACTCGACCTCTGCTGCCTTGTCCGCACACTCTGGCAATTGCGATCCCTGACAGGGGAGCAATTATGGCTTGACGACTTTATGACTCAGGGAATCCACTGTATTCGCGAGGCAAAAATCGCGATAGAAGGGTTATTCGGCGAATTGAACAACAAGGTCGTAGGTGAGGGCAGAGTGACGCAGCGAGCACACTCTGCACTATGGGCATTGAATCGGTTTCTGGCTCTGACTTGATAGTATGCGGTGTCCGAGAGAATCCTGGGGTCTATCTACTAATGCTCACCTCTAGTCTCGTCGCGCCTCAAGAGCATGTGTTGAACAAGGGTGAAACCCTTCTTGTCTGCCAGAGGCACGGCCAGGATCGGTATAAGCTAGTCTCCGGTTGCGCATATGAGGATGAAACCGCTGTATCACACGAAGTCTGGGCCAATCGCAATGTCGGGATCTTTGAACATATCGGCCTGAAAAGCGGCGGAGCGGAATACTATGACCCCGGTACGTGCTCTTACACGGTACATCAATCATCTCGAGACTAATCAGCAGCAAACAGTGTTTTGGTCCCGTTGCCCATCGAGGGCGACCGAGTTCTTCATTGTCGGTCGCGTCTTCATGATGCTGTGGGATGTAAACGCGCTTGGGAGGGACTTTCAGGAGGTCGTTGATGATGATCCCACAGTTCACACCAACCGGCGGAAATTAATGACCATAGAGAGCGCCTACTCGGGGCCCTACACAGGCCCGGGGACAGTCAGGCGATTTGTTGTCGTTGCCCAAGGCGTCCGATCTTCGTATTGCCTGTGTGTTAGATCTGTAAATGGTGTTTAAAAATTTTTTTGCTGACGCTCACCAGGCCATTAAGTTCGTTCAACGACCAAGGCTGCTCCCAGCAGCTGGATCAGCAGAATTATGGCGTTATTTCCACAGGAGATCAGTCGCAAACTGCCAACCTTCCGGAAGAAACAGAGATGATACACACAGCCGTATACATTTCTCCTATGGCTCCTAGGCCTTGGCCTCACAAGGTTCTTCTCATGACGGATGTGCCGCCTGCGCCTCCGAGCTCCGAGCTCCCCTCGCTTGAGCTGCCTGCGCAGTGCCGAATTGACTACCGCCGTCTCTGTGAGGTGGAGCATAACGTTTGCAGCAGGAATATAGGCATGGTTTGTAGGGAGTCTTTAAACATCCTTGAGGATTACGCTGCGTTCGTGGGATTGAGAGCCCGGCATCCTGCAGGTAACGACAGTGACGGTATGGATTTATCGTGAATTCTCCAGTTCAACCTAACAGCCCCATGCAGCATGCAAGGGGTGGGGGTTTCCCTGGCGCTAGTTTTGTTTCACCTGGCAGTTGAACTGATGAACTGACTAACCCAAAGCTTATCTGAAATGGCTAAGGTTGCGATGCGCATTGAATAGCAGAATCAGGCAAAGGTTTGGGGTAAGAGGATTGCCGAGCGGAACTACGACTTCGAATACGGGGCCCCCGCTTACGACCAGATTACGCCACGGCAGGGGAGCAGCAGGGCGCTCTCTTTGCTTTTGCCGGGAATCGCACGCGTTCAAAGGTACGGATGAGTGATCAATCAGCAGTATGACTCGTATTTAATGAATAATGAGTGTCCAAGCCACCAAGGCTCTGACTAGACATGATACGAGTGTCTCCAACTCGCAGGCTCACATGCCATCCCCCGCGTTTGCCAAGCTGCCAGGTTCTGTGGACCCAGAATAGCGTCTCATAAACATCATCCAGGATTTCCACCAGTGACAGACTGTCCAATCACACTGCCCGGCATTCTTCGCCTAGGTCGACGTCGGACCCCGGAAACGCAGCGGGCAGACACCGGTTTCAGTGGACTCTCACTGGGATGCGGATTATTCTGAACGGGAACCCCTATAAAGCCCATAGTTTGGGGCTGTTGCCCGCTTATTATTGCTGCCAGCCTCCCCGTCACCCATCCTGATCCTATACCGAATCTGGCGACTTCTGCGATGCAGGCAACCGCTTGGAACTTTGGTACACGGAAAATTGCACTCCGAATAGCGATCGATTGATCGCATGCGCAGAGAGCTTGAGCGGTGCTAACCAGGGCTATCAGCCAACTTCACGCATGAGAGATCTCACATGCTCAACCACAAGCTCCAGCGTTAAAGCTCTTGATTGTACTCGTAAGTCCGGAATCCTCGAACTGCAGAGCTGGATAAAGCCGAAACTAAGTCTCACGGCCGGGTTGCCGTTTGTAGTCTCACCGTCGCCAGCGATCCTGAACCTTCCGTTTAGCCATCTTCATCCTCCTGGGGAGAACCAGGGGCTGAATCCAATCACCTTCTATGACGCCCCAAGCATCTCTCATGCGGGGTATCAGAACGCTCCTGCCCAGATGACTATCCCTAGTCTTGACTAGCCTTTCCTATCACTCTTAACGGCGAAAAAAGCCCAGCTGAGCTGCCCCAGTTGAGTTGCTACATCCCTCGGTATCGCCTCGCATGAGGTCTTGATTTCGAGTCAGCGTTTGAGAACCTTTCCCTCCGAGTCGCGTACAACTTTCTCTTGGGTTTATCGACAAAACCAGCTAGCTGCCGTCGGCTCTTTGGCAAGGGCAAAATTATCAGCGAGAAAATCCTACAATCTTATCGTCCAGCATATCGAAATGTTTT
Organism: Aspergillus baeticus; assembly: GCA_027569055.1. NCBI lineage: Eukaryota > Fungi > Ascomycota > Eurotiomycetes > Eurotiales > Aspergillaceae > Aspergillus > Aspergillus baeticus. Next base: position 16,105 of record JAPDEI010000074.1, read on the forward strand.
CTCAGCACGGTAGGAGGGCTTCTCGCGCCTGCATTTCCTGCCACCAACGCAAACTACGCTGCGACGCTTCTTTCCGCGGCTGCCCATGTACTAGGTGTCTTCAAGATGGCAAAGAGACATGCATTCTTCGAGAGAAACTTCCTCGCTTGTTAGTGGCCCGGCCCGAGTTAATTTAACCCGTACCGGTCGAGATCCGTCTTCCGGTATCTCACCACAAGCCTAGCTAATAACTGAAACAGTTCGAAGAATTTCTACCAGAATCCCCTTAGCGGCTCACCGACTTCTGATGAGCGCCCGGCACGGCGAATCGACGGTAAATATCCCCTCTACCCGCCACGAGGGGCGTTGCAAAGCTGACCGTCTGACCTTGACTTTCTTCAGCAGAAGAGCGCGCGAGAGTTGCAACTCCACCAGGCAGTGTCGATTTCTCACGCTACTCGTTCCTTGAACTCAACAATCTCCAGGCACTAGACAAAGAAGATGTCGCTTACCTGCGATCTAAAGGATGCTTTTCCTTACCCGACCAGCCAGCCCTTGACGAATTCGTTACACAATTCTTCCTGCACACGCACCCCGAGACCCCGGTATTGGATGAGGCAAAATTCTGGCGTTTGTACTTACAACGCGATGGCGCTGCGCAGATTCCCGACCAGAAAATATCGTTGTTCGTCTTTCAAGCGATGATGTTCATGGCGTGTTCTGTATGTTGGGCACCTTTCCTGTTAATTCATTTGCTTACCAGCCCCAGAATGTTTCCATCGAAACAATTCAGATATGTGGGTTTGCCGATAAAGAGACTGCAAGAGCGTCGTTCTACAAGCGGGCGAAGGTGAGTATTTCGTTGCATATGCAACTCAGTCCAGCGACCACATTCTCATATTTGTCCTCTGTCTAGCTGCTATTCGACTTGCGCGCCGAAAATTCCCCTCTGAACAAGGCACAAGGCTCAGTCCTCCTGTCGCATCAGGTTTCCCCAGATGACCCTCAAACGGGGAGCTTATGGCTTGTGTACGCTACCCAAAACACCGTGATCCTCGGACAACAACCGGTTTCTTTTGCCGGCGACTTGCGAGACGCAATGAAGAAACGGCTATGGTGGTCAATTCTTCTTCGGGACAGATGCCTATGTCTGGGACTGCGGCGCCGCACACAAATCACTTCGAAACATTTCAACGCAGAGACAAGCTACTTGGATGAAGCCGACTTTGCAGATGAGATCGCCAATTCTCACGTATACGATAAGGAAGCGAAGAGAATATTGTTTGAAACACTGCAACACCAATGTCGCCTAGCTGTCTTGGTGACTGACATGGCTACATTCATGTTCACGACGAACGGCGTATCGTCACCCTCTCTGTCGTTTAAAGCCTTCCAGTCACATCGATGCGAAATCAAGCGATTGCGGAATGAACTTCTTCAGTGGGAGCGAAGATTTGCTCCACCGCAAGCCCTCTCCAACGGCTCGACTCTGCCCTCAACAGTTACCACATTTATTAAAGTGACTTACATGTACTACTAGTGAGTGTGGCTTTAGACGTTCACTTCTTCTATACTGATTATACTAGCGCTGCCCAGTCCAACTTAGCTCATTACGAAGCACTCATCGTGGAGAGCCACTCGGAATTTGCCGGGAAAAGTTATGCCAGCCAGTTATGTGAATGCGGAACCTATCTCAAGGACGCTGTGGGCAGCTTGACTGAAACGATGGAGTATTTCAGCGACTGCCGCAACGTTGAAAACATCCCACTTTGCACGTGAGCTTTCTTGATTGCCATCTCGCTTTCACTGCTGAACCTTCTAGGCTCGCTTTTGTCGCAACGCCGTTAGTCAATGCTGCTCTAGACGTGAAGCTTGCACGATCGTACGAAGATATGCTCCTGCGAAGGCGACACGTTGATTTACTAGCAGACATATACCGCCGATTAGCGCTCCTGTACAATGTAACAAATTATGTCGCCGTTGGGACAAACCAAATCCTCAAGTTGGTGTATAGCCTCTCCCAAGAAGTTTTACTTCGTGAGAACCAACCACAAATCTCTGGCACCGGTGGCCCATCGGTTCAGATGGCAAAGAATGCAGGCATAAGTTACAACATTAAGCTAGGGGTCGGGAACCGGCTTGCGACCTGGCCTGATGTCTGGCTCTGCTATCCCCGGGCATACCTCTTGATTTCCACATCAGTGGACTACAGCCTCTCAGTCGGCAGACTACCCCATGACAACGATATCCCCGAGTTTCTCTTGAACACGCAGCCAGATACTCCCAAGGTCAGGCTCCCGTGGATGACCAAGATGGACTTGGTCAACCCTACCGACTCGACAGGAGCAGACTTCTGGTGCCCCTCATATTGTGCACCCGCTCGGCCACTTTCTGTTATTCGACCCCAGACTGATACTATGCCCATGCCCAACACCATTACAGGCGGGCCGGTTGCGGGGATGGCAAAGCCACCATTGCAACTTCAGACGTTACCTGGGGCGCTCTGGCAAGACGGTGCTGTATACGAAAACGTGTACAATTATCAAACAACACCTGTGACGTTTGACCAAGGCACTATCAACCTCGACTTCCTGAGTCAGATGCCTCCCACGGCTGTGCCCCTTTTCCAACATTCAGCTAACCAGATGATACCCTATGACCACCAAGGACCTTCTGGGCATATCCCAACAACTATAGTGGGGAATGAGATAAGCCACGCAGGTGATTTCAGCCAAGTATACATGGGGGACGACGACAATCAGCCACCTAACATGTGGGTACTTGACTACTATAATGAGACAGCCGGAAACGGCCAATCCATGCTCTATTCCTTGACGTATCCACACCCTATCAATGAGTCCAATGACGATCAAACCGACAGCAATGACGGCTCAGTTTACGGGGTAGGCCAAGCTCTTAACAAGCCCTAGCCGTCTCCGATCCGAGATGCCGCGGAACCGCGAATCCTCCGCGGGTCCTGTAGGCGTGTGATCTGATCTCCCGAAGCTCGAACTAGCAGTTGGCCTTCGGGAGTTGCGCGTCTACTCATTGGTCTCCGCACCCGGTTTCTGTTGGGATTTTCCAATCCTTTCGGCTCCTGCGCGAACCATGCTAGGAGGCTATACCACGTCTGGGGTTTCTCGGAACGCACAAGGGGGTCGAGCGGAGCGCCATTGTGCGGAGAATGTATTCTAGCTAACTGTGTCCGGCTAAGTTGCATTGCATATGATTATCATATACAGAATAAGATCGATCCTTTTTGCCAATTTTGCGGCAATTTTTCCCCGCGTGTTCTCGTGCCCTCCACACTCGGCTCCATAGTTCTTTCCCTCTGTTCCCTGCTCCTTGCACTTTCTCCCCGCGGTTCGGCCCCAGATTTATCACGTACTGACGCGAGCATGATAACCCGTGGGAAGAAAAAAAAAAAATCAATTCGCGTGGATGCGCCTACTTCCCCTGTTTGTACAGACATAACACATGACATGACATTAAGTAGACAAGATAATACCTCACGTGCTAACACTAACAACGCCCTCCTCTGCCATGCCCACCGTAGTACCCACGCCCACACTGACCCCATCCGAATACTCTGACGCCGAGCTCCCCAGATTCAGAAACTCCGGGCTCCCATTCTCATCCAGTAGAGGCGCGTCGCGCAGCGTATATATCCCACAGCTATAATCTTGCGGCGAAAATGAGAGCTGCGCTGGATACCCGTACTGCTCCAGCATGGGATTGTAGCTTGGAATGGCGAGTGGGTCTAGCATGGCGGCTTCAGGCTCCGTAATTCTCGAAACTGGCGTATGCTGTGATGTTAGTGGCTGCGGTTGTTGGTGCTGGTGTTGGTGCTGGTGCTCCGGCGCAAGAAGCGTATATGGATTCGTCAGATTCAGCATCTGGCCCGTCCCCGAGACGAGATTCGGGGTGGTCCCAGGACCGGAAGGTAGCACGTCGGGATTCGAGTTTGCCTCCGCGCTTGCTGGCGAAGCTCTCGTATCCGACGCCAGGACCGTGGGAGCAGGAAGTAGGGGTCCAAATCCACGTACTACTGCTGGGTCTAGACCCCAAGCTCTGCCACGATCCCCACTACCACCACCTCCTCCTTCTCCACCAAGCAACTCATGGATCTCTGTGTACGCAGGGAAGTACCCGCGACTGAACGCATAGTCCAGCGTCAGGGTGAGACGGAGATACAGCTTCGGGGAGTCGGCGAAGAGCTCGGACCAGCTTGCGGGGGTTCTACTACCAGCTGTGCCTGATCTATGCTTGGTGCCCTGGTCACCACTAGCACTTGTGCCTGCACTAACATCACCACTACCACCACCTGATCTCGTCCCCGCCTCATTACCCGCGCGCGCACGCTGCGCACCCACCCCGAACCCCGTATGCGGCGGGAGGATATAATCCGCAACCTGTAGTGTCTGCTGAATAAACGCGGCGACGGTATCCGTCCCGTCGTAGCGGTTCTGGTAGACCTGCATGAGGTTCGCGTAGTAGCGGAAGCGGCGCTTACGCGTTGCGGATTGCGATTTTGTCGATGAGAGCTTTACGTCTAGCGCGCTGAGGAGGAGCGGGAGTGCTGTCAGAGGTATTCTGTATGTACGACTTTGTGTTAGCCTTTTTTGCACTCTTGAGTTGGTATATTCAGAGAGGGAGAGAAAAAGGGCGGCCTACGTGCTAATGGGCAAATGGTGCGCCATGCCCTGTGCAATGAAGCGCTTGATTGTGTCTGTGATACAGCCCGTTGCGTCTTCGAGGTCGTCCTGAATACGTTCGTGGTCTGCTTCTGCCTCTTCTGCTGCGGTGGAGGACGTTTCAGAGGGCGTGTCGGTGGAGGAAGGTTTGTTGAGTTCGAGAGTTAGAGCTTCAAAGTTGCAGAGGGCAAGCCGTGCGGCGCTGGGTAGATCCATCCGTCAGCATTATGTTCTCTTTCGGTATACTCGTGTGGATAGTCGAAGGTACTTACTGGTAGTAGAAGAACGTCAATCCAAAGTATAGACTGACAGATTCGTGCGTCATATGCGAGTTCACCACCGCGCCGAGAGCAGCCTTCGCATTCGTTGACCACCGCAAGAGGGCCGCTTTGCAGTTCGCAACTTGCTTCTTGACCGTGTACGTAGACATGGTTTGCTTCGAAGCCTCAGGCTGAGTTTGAGTCTGGGACAGCCGCTTCCCCCGGCCAAACCCAGCCCCCATCCCCATCCCCATCATCAGCCCAGTCCCAGCCCCAATTCCGGCACCAGCCCCCGAATGCAGCAGCACAAATACATCGGTGAAAACCATTGCAAGCTCACACTGAACCCCTAGCACCCTCGCCAGTAACCTCTTCGCTTCGGGGTCATAAACCTCCGAATGCCCAATCTCATCCTCGAGGTCCCTCTCCCCGAGCGGCGTGACACAGCTCCGCCCCGTGAGATCCAGCGTCTGCGGCGTAATCTGCGGATGGCGCCGCAGACTTAGCGCGGTGATGCGGTCGCGCAGCAGGATCGACCACCAGATGCGCCGCTTTATGTTGTCCTGCTTCGGGTGTGGGGTTGGGTGCAGGGCGCCGTAGACGATGACGTTTTGGATCGCGATGCTAAGCCAGAGTGAGCCGGCGTGTAGGTCTGTTGATGAGGATTGATAGGTTAGGAGGAGGGAGCCTTGTGTGGTTGAGAGGATGGATTTCTCGCAGCCGAGGTCGTAGAGGAGCTGAGCTATGTTAGTTGGATGGCTTAAGGATGACGCAGTATAGATACCTACTTTTGCGCGTGTGTAGAGGGCGTTACGAGCCGTTCGAGCGTCTGCGAATCCAGCGGATTTGATCGCTTTTGAGGAGACGAACTGTAACTGTATTAGCATAGCGTCTCTCTGGGTAGGAGACTGGGCGAAAATGAAGAATCATACCGAACACGACGCAAATAGCATCGCCTGAAAGGTAAATAAACTAATCCCACTCTCTTCCATCCCCGGAGCCGACTGTTGATAATAGATCTGCCAGAACTCGGCCTCGTTGATAATCGGCAGACAAGGATGCACGTAGAGGAAATATTTGCGCACGAACTCGTCGAGCGTCGCACCCGAGGGGACTCGAAAACATCCCTTGAGATTTAAATACTGGGTGTCCTCTGGAGGAATATCTATGAGGCCGGGTAGCTTGAGGAATGGGTGGAATGAGTAGAAGACGTCGGAGACAGGTTCGAACTGTGCTGTTGTAAATGAGGCGGGGCCAGACACGGGAGGCGTGTTCCAGGGAGCAGTGTTGTCACCCTCGCTCCAGGTGTTTGAAATTAACGGGCTTCGTAAAGATGTCTGGGGAGATTGGAAGACGGAGGGTTTGAGGGTGCTCGGAGGGGAGGGATAGGGCTGGCGGCGTGCGCAGCCTGGTTTCTTCGTGCGGACATTCCTGATCAAGCTGTTATTCTATCTACCCGAATAAGCCGTGAGTATGGAAAGTAAAATGGACTTACTGGGATGCTGAATGCACCACACACTCTTGCTGGTCGAGCTCGCAGTTTGTGCAGGGGACTCCATGGCTCGAGGCGTCGCAGCGCACTTTTCTGTCTCGACACCAGGTACACGCAACCCGGGATCGCTTTCGCGGGGGCTTGTTGAGTCTCTCCATCTTTGGGCTCTTGTTGCTGGGACTCTTCTGAAAGCCTAGTGAGGCATCAGAGCCTGATGTATCCGGTGAGGGCTCGATCAAAAGCGGTTCCTTTTCATTCGAATCCATCTTGACTGTCTGTTTAACTTGGTTTGTGCGAATTTATCTGTGTAAGATAACGATTCCCCTGGATCAAGGAGATTATTAAACCGTCGTGCGCATGATAAACTGAAGTACGTACACAAATCGATCGCACTGGCAAGCCAGGAGAGCAGACACGCACACACTTACACCTGATATCTCACTTCGAGCGATTCAATGTGGTGACGGAAAACTCCTTAGGTTTAGCACAGCCGAACTGCCATTGCCTTCTCCGCAATACTCCGCATTCTCAGGCTCCTGCGGGTTTGCAGATACTGCAGGCATCAAGGATGTGAGAGCCGCTGATGGGATTCTAGGTTCGGGATATTACGTACCCCTGGCAGTAGAGGAGAGATACTATTCTTGCATCCGTGTTCGCAGTCCTGCCTCTCTCTGGAACACCTGCCGCAAACCCTACCTACCTCTTCGACCAGGGCCATGTATCCCCTGGTACTACATTAAAACGGTACAACGCCTGTCTACAGCCAGCCAGAGCCAGCCAGAGGCACCAAGTCCCGGCCCGAGCTCGCGCAGAACAGCGCCCGCTATTGGCCAGCCATCGTCTGCCCCACGATAGGAACGTTTGCACTCCACTCGGGCCGGGAAGTTAGCGCGGTGTATGTGGCTTGTAAAATACCAAGTGCATCTGCAGGCGCAACGTTGGATTAGCGTGGCTAGCGCCCGATCTAGTTCGTCGGACGAAAGGGAAGGAGGGGCCCCTGCAGCCCCAGTTCGGGCCGAGAGTGAAACGACACGAGGGGGAAGGAGCTGCCCCTGGCTGGAAACGAGATGATCGACAGTGCCTGCCCATTTCCGCTGTGACTGCTACCGTGAATTAAAGTAGCTCGCACCGGGTTCAAGGGTCCTTGGGCTCCGCCCTGAAGGCTAGAGCGAAGATGGTATTGCGTGCGAGGCAGCCTGTACTGGAGCGGCCAGATCCAATCCAATCCAATCCAATACCCCAATCTTCATTACTAGGCTCTCCTTGTGGATCATTCCCGTTCTGGGACTAAATACAATCAGTTATTCCAGAGCACGGCCGACTCGTCCCAACCCTGCACCCCCCCCCGCATTCATTACCTCAACCTCGTCTCTTCACAAGCGATAAACATCTGAACTGACTCAGTTTCCCGCTCACGAGCATTCACACTCCACCTAGGCACAGAGCAAACCAGATCAAATGAAAACCAATCAAAGCGCAATCGCAACACCGAGGACGCCCAACGCAACAAGCACACTAGTCGAGATCGCCTTGCCCGACAGCGCGCCGTTCTCCCCCTCATCCCGCACAACATCATTGAGGTCCCAGGACTCCCCATTGGAGTCGTCACTATCATCGTCTCCACCCCCAGTACTAGCCGCGATACTCCCGTTAGTCGCAACCGCAGCAGAGGGGTTGTACGTAATACTACGGTCGGCGATCTGCGTCGCGAACAGCGCAAAGTAGTCCTTGACGCTGGTCGGCAGCTCCTGGTACCAGTCGGGGGGTCCGCCGCTGGCGACCTGGGCCTGGAGTGCGCTGCGCGAGGCTGGGTTCACGAGGCCGCGCAGCACGCTGGTGGGCACGGCGGCGAGGACGTCGTTGATGATGCCTGGGGGAGGCGTGGGGAGGGAGTTCTTTAGGCTCTTCACGCTCTCTGGAAGTTCCCAGTTGGGTGGGAGGGTTGGGAGGAGGCCGGCGAGTTGGGAGCTTAATCTTTTTGTTAGATTTGTTCTTTCGTACTTGTGCTGTGTAGTACAAAGGTACTTACAGCTGCGAAGGCAACTTGGCAAGGTCGGCGGTGGTAGTCGGTGCTTCGCTCTGCGCAAAGGCCGCACTCGCGAGGCAAAAGAGGGAGATGATAGAGAAACGCATGTTGGCTTGGTTATTGAAGGTGATCAACAGCAGTATACCTGGTGTCTCGAGATGAACGTTAATGTGAAGCAGACAGAGCAAAGTATTTCTCCACACTATGAGACAAAAGCTCAGATCAGGGTCAGATCAGAAAAGAGGAAAACTGGGGGATGGGAGGTAGACATATTCGAAGAATGCACTGGTGGCGCCTTCCAAGGACACATGCGAGATATAAGAGGGCAGCGACTGTGGTTGTGATTAACGTGCCCCTTTCGTACCCCACAGATGATGCGCAAGGGGAATACTCGGAAGATGGTGCTCAGAAAAGCAGGAAAATAATGCCGATGGGGTTGGATATACGTCTTGTCTCCGCGGCCCGTTTGGCCCTCCCGCGGCGAGAGGAGTAAGACAATGTCAACATCAGAAACAGACGAGGGAATGTGCGCTTGTCGATCGTGAAGCTTGCTGAAATTGCGAATACTGCTACCGGCCAGGGGCCACGGGCAACCCCTCATGGCACTAGAGGATCTAGGCGTGATGCCACGGCGACGCCACCTGGAGGGAGGATGGCTAATAGTGATTGGACATGTCTTACCTCGAGTTGGCTAGAATGTAGCTCACTCGGAATTCACCACGAGGTATCCTAATATGCTGTGAGAGGTATGTGTAGAGCTGAGAGCTCATAATCACTTTCATACGCGCCTACACGCACACGCATACAAACATACCGTCTATTGTTCTCTGCGTAGATTCGGTGAGGACGACATTTCAGGCCCATGCAGCAAAGTACGGCATAGCAAACAGAAGGATGTGGTGGCAAACTAGCCAGGAACAGATGCAGACTCTCCCTCCTAGTCGGCTGCCAGGACGAGGTCTCATTTCCCAAGTCTAATGGCAAATCCTCGACCCTGCAGCCTCAAGACCCCGCATTTTTTTTTTTCAAGTGGCTCCCATGGACTTCTCCTGGATTCTCCTGATTATCACCGTCGATCCGCGGGCAGCCGGCCGAAGGGTTGAGCTAGAATCGAGTACTTGTCACGTCACATGAAGCTACGGCCCGGGAAGGGTCCTACGATTGCGCTGTCTCAGTCTCTTCTAAGTAGATTCCTTCTATTAGAGAATAACAGGTGCCATAATATAAAAGCACCCGGATGTGCTCCCCCAACCTTTCTCCCCATCACCAACCTCACAAATCCCAGGAGTTCCCAGGTGTCCCAAGCTTCTCTCTCTTAAGCTCAACATAGCCTCATTTAATTTTATATAGCCAACTCCTTGCGCATTAAAGGCCCTAGCTCTTTGCAACAAAATGAAGACCTTCCAAGTTGCCCTCCTGTTTGTCCTCCCCCTCGTGGCCTTTGCCATCCCGGCCCCCGAGGCGATCGAGGAACTCAAACACGCCCTCGTCGAGCGACAGAACACCACCGGCGGCGGCACTGACATTCTCGGTGGACTTGGTGGACTCGGCGGCCTGCTCGGCGACCTGGTCAACTCCATCGGGCCCCTCCTCGACCTGCTCAACCCGGACACCTTCAAGCAGCTCCAGAGCGTGCTGGCTGGCGCGGCCAAGCTCCTCACCGACAAAACTGTCAACGACATCGTCAAGGTCGTCGGGGGTGCTGCCAAGCTTCTAACTGATGACTTTGTTAACGCCATCAGCGGCGTAATTGATGCGGTTGCTCCGGTACGTCCCCTTTTTACCCTCTACGACTGTGGAGCTCTGACTAACCAACCTGCTTCTAGCTCATCAACGCCCTTGTCCAGCTCATCTCTGGCGTCCTCGGTGCCATCTTTGGTTAAGCTAGCCCAAGAGGCGGGGACAAGTCGTCAAGCTCAAGGATTCCCGTTCTGACAACATGCTACTGTGCAAGCATGCGACTGCTTTGCATCTTGCATAGTCAGGCTCTCCGACTTGTCCCTATTACCAGTTACACGGTCAGATGTGGAAGCGACCACACCTATGGAAGAACGCGGGGGACTCTATTAGGTAATAAAGTGCGGTGCAGGATGGGTTTACATGCTCTCTAGGAGCTAATGAAGAGGGTTGTTGAGTGTATATAGTCGCAGTGCTTGGAGGTCCTAGGCCTATGGAGCCTGGTCGTAATAATAATATGCTTCCCTTGCGAGGTTCGCCCCTTTTTTTCGACTTGGTTCTTTCTCTTGCTTTGCTGAGACAGGGAGATCTACAACTCCTCTTCAACTCTTGAAATTAAATCTGCGCGTTTCATTTCTTATCGGAGAACTTGAGAATTCTGAGTTTCCAGCGTTAGCTAGTAGCATATCCCTATCCGAAAAGAATGTCACCAGAGGTCAGAAACTACCTCAACATGAGTCGATGATAGATGGGCTCCGCGCCGTTCTGGGCTCCCAGCTCCAGGCAGCTAACGCACATCATGTCTGAATCTTTTACCCCTGAGACGTGCAGCATCGATTCCAAATCGATCCTCGTGTTGGTACTTGTTACCCCAGGAAGAGTCATCCGGCTGCAAAGCAACCATATACGGGGCCAGAACGAGCCATATTGATAATCCCGCCCCGCACCCTCACCCTCAAGAGCTAAAGAATGACCCTCTAGGGCTAAAGAATGGCTGTTTTTTTGCGGTAAGGTTGATGTATCAAAAATACAGAGACCAACTCATTAACATAGTATCATTGGTTTACTTTCAGGCTGATGCAAGAGCAGACAGCGCCAAGTGGGTCCCGGCACGTCAACCAAAAGTCCCGAACAACCCAAAATTTGATCAACCTTGCGAAAGACCCTTCTCCAGCACTCGCACAGGTTGCTCTCCATCGTCAGCTCAGCATGAAGACCTATCCCCGCCAATCTGCCAGAAATGTCCCTGTGATATCGCCACCGTTGCCATGCTTGCTTCCCCCGCTTCCCCACCACGTTCGTCGCTAGCCCCCCCACGGGTCTGATAACCCCCGGGTGACCCTACTATTGTTTTTTTTTCCCGAGGGGCGAAGACGTTATCTGCTACCCTGATGCTGATCCAGCATGAGCTTCCTTTGGTGCCGATGGCGGTTCGCGGCAGCGGCTATGGACCCTCGGACTTTGACCCCTCCTTTGCAGGTACACGATGGGAGTGCGTCAGTCGGATGGGAAATAGAATGATGATGTGGTGCGGTCTGCACTCTGTATACTCTATTTATTAGTTCTTGTTTGCCGTGCTGGGCATACCTGACCTGATCTGACCTGATCTAGTTCTACCTTTTCATTCTTTCATCACCAAAAATTTTGAAGAACACAAGGCACAATGACAGGAATCAACGCAGAAAAGACCACCTCCGCAGCCTCCCACTCCCATTCCGAAGGCTCTTTCGCCATCACCATCGAAAAAGATGACAGCCCCTTCTCCGGCGTCTCCCCGCTGGCCATGAAAGACCTGAAAAAGGTCGCTAGGGAGGGCATCGCCCTCGCCGGCGGACCCGCCGCCATACTCCTGCAAATCGCCCACCCGCTCGTCGGCCAGGGCGTCGCCGACCACAGCACCTTCACCAAGCGTGCCATCGCGCGCGTCCAGTACACGCAGATGTACATCTACGTGATGATCTTCGGCAACGAGGAGGACAAGCGGGTGATGAAGGCGTGGGTGGACCTGGCTCACGCGCGCGTCATGCAGGAGACGGGACCCCGTCCGTACTCCGCGCTCGACCCGGAGCTCCAGCTGTGGGTTGCCTGCACGATCTACGCGTCTATGGTGGGCATGTACGAGCTCATCTACGGGCCCTTGCCGCCGGCCATGGCCGAGCGCGTCTTCCAGGCGTATTCGGTCATGGGGACCTCGCTGCAGGTTCCGCAGGAGATGTGGCCGAGGGACCTGCGCGCCTTCCGCATCTACTGGCGCGACATAATCGAGAACAAGCTGCAGGTGACCGCGGACGCGGAGCTCGTCCTCAAGGAGATCTTCCACCCGGCCAAGAGCGTGCCGCTGTGGCTGCGGCCTGCGGTCATCGTGGCGATGCCGTTTATCCGACGGTTGACGATCGAGCAGCTCCCGCCCTCCGTGCGAGAGCAGTTCCATCTCAAGTCGACCAAGACGTCGCGCGCGCTGTCGGGGCTGTTTGTTAGTGGGATGACATGTGTATATCCGTTTACGCCGCTGTTTATTCGGCAGCTGCCCAAGACGTATTCCATCAGATTGTTTAGAAAGAAGGTCAAGAAGAGGGGTGGACAGTTGCTGAAGCCTTGAGAGATATGTCTGTGGTGGTTTTCTCTTTCCTTGTTAGTTTTGCTTATGATTAATGTGATATTTATGATATACTCGAGTTATGCATGTATTACCCAGACAACCCGATTTTAACAATACCTTCACGTATATCCTCTCACAGTACGTTACACGAATTGAAGATAGGGAGTAAAAGTCGACATAGTCTGCAACCTATGACACCCCTCGATGGCCTAAAGCGTTGCACAGGCCAGGTCAATACCGCGAAAATACGCAAGGTCAGCCTCGTAACAATTAATCTCCCACCCGATTAGCAGACCCCAGTCCGCACTAGCACAGGTGTAGCACGGTCGAGTCAAACACATGAGGATTTTCGTTACTGGCGCTACAGACCGACACACGCTGCTTGGCTTGGCCCTGCTCTGTCCTGTTTCCCCCGTCACGAGCCCAAACCCCGATTTTCTTAATTTCACTCCTCCCTCCTTTTCTTTTTCTTCTATTAGCCCCAACTTCCCCCATGGAGATCCAACCGGCAGACTAATGCGAGGTTGGGCCCTAGCAGCGTCTATTCCGAATTCCTACCGCGGACCGTCTGCTTAGGGTTTACGTGTCTCTCAGCTTGTGCGAGAGATAGTCTAATGACTCCCTCTGCGGGTGATCCATGAGCGATATTATTTTCTGGTTTATTTCTGTTTTGCCCATCCCCGCAATTCCTACCCTTGTCTCCCCACGTTGGATTGTTCTGAGCTGAGCTGAGCTGAGACGAGTTAAGTTGAGCTGCTGCGTGCCCGACATCTCTCCTCACTTTACTTCAGTCCTCCTCCTCTCACCCCTGTCACTCTGTCCCCGAGTAACAAGTCGAGTCGCGAGATCCCATAAACAGGCAGAATAGGGCAAAGCAGGATCATCACCGCTTAATCCCAGCACAGGTGCCGCCATAATTCACCATGATCCTCACCTTCCTCGGCTTCCTGGCGCGGGTGGGCGTCTTCATCTCGTCGGTCATCACAATCGGCCTCAACGCGCGCTTCTACACAAACAGAGCGTGGAGCGACGACCTGATCACCTACATCATCGCCATCGCGGCCTTCAGCGTTGTCGCCTGCCTTGTGCCCCCGTACCCGAATTTCCTCTGGGATCTCTTCTGGGCGCTGGGGTTGTTGATCGCGGCGGTTTTTGCGCTCGTCGTGCAGGTACTTCCTTCTCTACTTTTGTACAGCGTTTTCTCCTGGTTTTGCAAAAACTCCCAAGCGGAGTGAAATGGGAGTCATGCTGATTTTCTGCGGTGTGTAGTTCGCCGAATCCTCCTGCTACGGATTCCGCCCAGAAAACGAGGTCAACTGCGCGACGTACAAGGCCGGGACGGCGTTTGCGTTTCTGGCTGCGTTGGCCTGGTTCGCGAGTGGGTTCTTCGTGCGGTTCCCCAGCCTTCCATTTAATGCGACCGAAAGGACTGATGGTGCAAATTCTAGGGCGGCCTACGAATTCTAGGTGTTGTCTTCAACATTGGACAAAATGGTTCGCGCCCGTGCGTAGCCCTTTTCTCGCAGAGATCTTAGCTGGGAATAGTTGGAATCACTAACGAACTGAGATAGACTCTACATCCAAGGCGCCGAAGACGAAAAGGAAGCGCAGGCCGACAATGGCGAGAAACAGGAGCCGACGAAGAAGAAGAAGAAGATCAAGTACGTTTGGCCTCCCCCCCCCCGGACTCTCTCTATGCCTCTCGTACTGGTGAATAGGTTGTTAATTTCCTGCCAGGGGCTTCGGAAACTCGCACATCGCCCGGTACTTTGTCTGCTATGGCTTGCTCGGCATTGTACTTATTGCAGCGGGCATTCCACTCCTGTAAGCACTCTCCACCACTCCTTGCCAGAGTGAAGAGGCTAAAAAGAATAAATCCAGGCTCCTCTACGCAGCCCCCGCCTTCGCCGTGTACCTGCTCGACCGCGTCCCAATCCCCAACGTGCATGTCAACCTCCTGAACCCAACCAACGACAGCATCCAGTTCTCGGTGCTCAGCGAGATCCGCGTTCCCGACGCAGTAACCGTGAACTTTGACGCAATGCGTGCGCAGTTCTTCCGCCCCGAGACGCGCGACGACCCAATCCCCATCGCCACCGTCGACTTGCCGAAACTCACGTTCTCGGCGAACGAGAAGGTCACACTCGTCAATCAGACGATGAAGCTGGGGGATATTGAGCAGTTTGCGCTTCTGGTTGAGGATGTCGCGTATAACCCGCGCTTTAGTGTTGCGGGCCAGGCGAAGACGAAGGTTGGGGTTGCGGGGTTGAGTACGACGGTTGATTTGATGAAGGTTGTTAGTTTGCCAGGTATGTCTTCGGTTCCATTCTGTTCTGTAATGCTTTTGTGTGTGTAGGTGTGGGATTTGATGCTAATAATTGGGGTGCATGAGGACAGGATTCGACAACTTCCCCAATATCTGGATCAACCAACTCGGAGTCATGACGCCGGATGAGCAAGGGAATAACGTCTACGGCGAGGTCGTCGTGTTCAACCCTGCTCCGGCGTCCGTCACACTCGTAAGAGCGCCTTGTTACACTAACATCCTCACACCCAACCCCCATATTCTGTTCATGCGAAGCAGCAGAGCTAACAGGTACACTATTATAGGGTGAAGTAACCCTTGCCGTATTAATCGCCAACATAACGGTCGGCCAAGCAACGGTGGCCGTGAACGACATTGTTCCGGGGAACAACACGTTCATGGTGCGCGCAAAGCTCAACACGGTTGAGGTTCAGTCCAACATCGAGAAGATCATCGAGGCCGAGATCCCCTACCTGCGCGAGGGGAACGTCATGGCCTCGGCCCGGGGCATCAGCGTCGTCTACCGCGGTGAGCACCTCGACTACTGGGAAAAGGCGTTCCAGGCGCTCCATGTTAGTGCGACGAGGCCGGTCAAGGAGCTGGTGGGGATGGTTGTCGACAGTGGGGTTAGCTTTCTTCTGGGTGGGATTAAGCCCGGCGAGGGGCTGAGAGAGTTTGTGGATAATCTGGTCGATCAGATTCTCGAGACGGTCAGGGAGTTGCCGGATGATGGCGTTGATGGGTATACCGATAAATTGGCGTCGACGGGCAAATTAGTGATTAGTTTATTGACCTTGTTAGGGATTTTATAGGGTGCTTAATGACACCCTCTTGAATTGGAGTAGGCACCTAGGGAGTGGGGGATGGCATCTAGTAATATTAATATCATGTCTGACTTTATTGAACGCGTCATATCCCTTACTGAGGTGGTCCCCGAAACTCAAGTAGTCTTCTGCGTTAACATGCATATCCCCTCGAAAACACCCAGTACGATCACATGGCAGGATGGCAAACAAGCAGTGCCAATTCTTGTATATTTCTGCCAATGCCGATCTTTAGCGCTGACAGGTTGATGGTTCAAGTATTTATCAAATGCCAGGACATCTTCGCAAAGCACGTACAGTAAATACCTGGAGTTTCCTAGGCTTACACATCCTTTCACCCATCATAGGTGTCCAACAAGGCTACCTAACAGCGATATATGGGCATGAGATATGGCCAATTGGTTTTTACGGCCAACCTGGTAGCATACTAATAATTGGCGGGGATAGCTTATATATATCTCCTCCGTGAAAGACAGTCTTGCATGCATTCTGGAGTAGGCTATTCCATGGACTCTAGCTCAAACAGCCATTATAGTAGCTCCAATAGATCTAGACAATTTGGTAGATTATGCATCTGCCAAATCATTAGAAAGCCAAGGTCAACCTACAGACTGCACATCGATGCATAGTTTGGGTACAGCTTCCTAAGCAGGTCAATACAGGAAATTGCCGGAGGGTCCTAATCAACTGTACACACGTCGGCTAGCGATTAGACCAGCCAAATAGCCCAAGGGGTTAGATATATGGCTTGCGCTCCACCTGAATAGGGTGGTGAAGCTCATGATGAATAAATCCAGTCGGAGGCTGTCAAGCAACACTAGGCAGGGAAAGGTTTCTATTTGTGGGTAGTTCCGGTCAATCCCACCAAATACCTTGCATTGCGAAGCAGGCCATTGGCGGATCTACTGTAAGATTTTTGTTATACATCCCATGCCGCATTGCTGCCCTGTTCTCATAGTTCTATGGGGAGAAGACATTGCAATCCAGCATAACAATATTTGATGTCCGCCTGCAGCATGTGCATCATATGATGGAAACTGAGGATTATGTATTTGTGGGCATAATAGATTAACAGCAGCAGGGCCCAGCCAGTCTAGCCACAGAGTGTTTCGATACATAACTATGCATGTCTAAAGTAGGTGACTTGGATTCATCTTCTCCAGCCTGGGCCATCCCTGTTGTGCAAACATTTGGACCATCAGAGGGACAGATTGGGAAGCAGCAAATTGGCGAGGGGAGTTACGTTTCTAAACAGCTTCTACAATATCGGACAAGCACGTCATATACCGGGACTGACCCTGGTGATAATAGCACGTTATAGTTATTGCCCTTCATTTACTTTCTCTACATTTATTCGGTATACAGGTATTACATACGAGTGGCCGTTATATGAAAACCGAGGGGTTCGCGGCATCAAACTGATATAAAAGCTTAATGGCAATTTCATTACAAATATATAGTGCATGAGCCCACTACAAGTGACACCATTTGGTCAGTCAATGCGGGGGATATTTGGAGGCTTGGAGGGGGAAACCATCCGACGCTCGAATCAGAATTGCGCCATCGGCCGCAAAGCTGACGAAAAACCTCCGAGCGAAGGCTTCTCCAGATAAGATAATAATAACAATCGCACGCCATCTGCAATTGAAAATGATGAATCCTTTCCACGCATAATCGCGCTGGCAAGATAAAAAAAAAAAAAAAATCCCGTGCAATCATAATAATGGCTTTCTTATCATCCTCGTCAGATACTACTCAACAGCAGCAATCGCAGCCGCCCGCGACCACCACCACCACCACCACCACCGACAACCTCATCTTTATCCCCCCGACCACAACGAACGCAACGACAACCCCAACAGCGACAACACACCCAATACCCACCTCAACCCCCTACTTCAACCTCGGCACGCTCACCCGCGCAGTCACAACGCACTCGCCCGAAGCGCAGAAATGGTTCGACCGCGCACTCGTCTGGACATACTGCTTCAACCACGATGAGGCGATCACATGCTACAAACAGGCGATCGCGCACGACCCCGACTGCGCCATGGCCTACTGGGGCGTCGCGTTCTGCTCTGGCTCGAATTACAACAAGACGTGGGCGCTCTTCGACGAGCGCGATCGCGTGAATGCGATCAGGCAGTGTTACGTGTTTTCGCAGGAGGCGCTGCGGCGCGCGGACGCTTTAGCGACGACCTCAAATTCAGAATCAGGGCCAGATTCGTCAAGAATAGCAGACTGGGAACTTGCGCTCATCCGCGCGCTCGCAATCCGCTTCCCGAACGACGACCCAGCGCGCGATCTGGCCGGCTGCGCGTTCGCATACGCAGACGCAATGCGCGAGGTATACAACACACACGGGCAAACCGACACAGACTTCGACATCGTCACGCTCTTCGCCGACGCGCTGATGAACTGCTCGCCTCGCAAGCTGTACGACGCATCCACGGGCCTGCCCATCGCCTCGTCGCCCGTCTTCGAGGTCAAATCCCTCCTCGAGCGCGCGCTCAAGATGCCCGGTGTCGAAAAGCACCCGGGTCCCGCGCATATGTATGTTCATCTGATGGAGATGTCTGCAACGCCGGAGGTGGCGCTCCCCGCAGCCGAGATGATCCGCGAGCTTATCCCGGATACGGGGCATACGTTCCACATGCCGGCGCACATCGACGTGCTGGTGGGTGATTACCGGCGCGCTGTGGAGTATAATTACAAGGCGACGGTGGCGGACGACAAGTTCTTCCGGTATAGTGGGGGTTTGACATTCTACAGCTACTATCGGCTGCACGACTACCACTCGCTGATTTATGCCGCGATGCTCGGCGGGAAGAGTAAAGCGGCGCTGGACGCAACGCGGCGCATGGAGGAGACGATCACGGAGGCGATTCTGCGCGTGGAGACACCCGCGCTCGCGAACTGGATGGAGTTCTTCCTGGCCGTGCGCGTGCATGTGTATATCCGGTTCGGGATGTGGGACGAGCTGAAGGCGCTGGATCTCAAGGCGGATAAGGAGCTGTACTGTGTGACGAACGTGTTTCGGCATTATGGGAAGGCGATCGCGTACGCGGCGACAGCACAGGTGGCAGAGGCGGATCGCGAGAGGGCGCTCTTCCACGAGGCCGCGAAGCTGGTGCCGCCGACAAGGCTCGATTTCCCGAATAAAATCACGGATATTCTGCATATTGCGTCGGCGATGCTGGATGGGGAGATTGAGTACCGGCGCGGGGATTACGCGACTGCGTTCCGTAGGCTGCGCGATGCCATCCAGCTCGAGGATGAGCTGCCCTTTGCGGAGCCCTGGGGTTGGATGCTCCCCGCACGACATCCGTACGCGGCGCTGTCGCTGGAACAGGGGAATGTGGAACAGGCTGCGCAGGCGTACGCTGAGGATCTGGGGCTGGTGCCGACGCCGAGGCGCGCGCATCAGCATCCGAATAATGTGTGGGCGCTGCATGGGTACCACGAGTGTTTGGAGGCGCTGGGGCGGCATGCGGAAGCGAATATCATCAAGAAACAGCTGGCGCTTGCACTGGTCGAGGCCGATGTGGAAGTCACCTCCTCGTGCTTCTGCCGGTTGGGGGTTCTCTCTTGCTGTGGGAAAGAGGCCAAAAGAGCAGCGGTGCAGGTCAATGGGTGTCATTAATTTAATTCAATTTACCTAGGTACAGACAGAGAGCGTCCAGATTCTAAACATACCTACATTACCGAATGAAAAACCAAAGAAAAACAAGAAAATAAAGTTATCATTTCGCAAATTGGATATCACATCACATAACAGCACCAGCAACCTGCTGGATCATCCCACGCACTTCATCCACGATGCGGAAACAAGGAACCAGCCTTCGCGCGACAGGGTGATGCGGACAGACGTCCAGCGGGTCGCGATCAGAGTTATCTTCCTGCGCCCGTCGACAGCGGCCCTCGGGGTCCGGGCAGGTCTCATGGCCGACCATGTGTCGGCGGCGCTGGCGCTGCGCAAACTTGTCCGCGAGGGCCAGCAGCCGCTCGACGTCCGCCTGCAGGCCGTGCATGACCAGCTCCTGCAGCTTCTCGCTGCTGATCTGTAGATCGACCACGCCGAGCCCCGAGCCCAGATAGACGGTCGTCGGGCGCTCGTTCCCAGCCTCTGATCCCTCGTCATCCTTCACTCGGTCTTTGTCGTTTAGCCAGCGGAGGTAGTTCAGGTATCCCGTCGTGACTTCGAACATGAGATGGCCGATCAGGAGCACGTTCTGCACCGTCACCCGCGGCGGCTTCGATACGTCATAGCAGATCGGACATGTGAGAAGGCGTTCTGCGAGCGAGACGCCGGCGCGGAGACTCTGGATAATATCATGCGACATGCTCGCTCGGCTTAGATTCCTGGCTGTGGCGGAGACTTCCTCGTCGCATTTACACGATGGAGGCAGCGAGATGGGGGAGACGTAGTGATCCGCATCCTTGGACGCGGCAAGGATATCTGAATCGTGCTCGTGTGCCGTCTGCCACGATTCTATCGGCAGCGCACAGAGGTCGCTGTCGGCGAGCAGGAGGCCGCGGGGCAACGAGTCGAACCCGCAGTTGGCGGCGAGCTCTGACGGGAAATAGCCGCCGCCGAAGTCGCTGGAGTCCATGATCCGGGGTACGGGCACGAGCGACGAAACGTGCGAGTGTGTAGATGAGACTGAGGATGCCCCTCCTCCACAACTTCCTCCTGCTGCTCCAGTGCCTGTGCTGCCGGTGCCCCCTCCGGTCAGGCTAGACCCATAATCGACAGCCCGCTTTCTCGGCCTGCCGGGGGCGCCTTTGTCTTTGAATTTACAGGCCAGCGCCAGGCTGCGACATCGCGAGCAGCCGCTCTTCTCACCAGAGCATCGGAGCTTACGGGCTCCTGCGGTCTCTTTGTCAGTGATATACCGGCCTCGGCATGTAAGGGGATGTTTATCTCTTACGGCACGTTTCGCACGACTTTCGCTCTTGTCGGGTGAGGCTCATAGTACTCGGAGGATATTTGGGAAGTGGGGAGAGATGGTCTTGTTTGATAAATGGATCGATCGTCTGAGGAGGAGACGTTGCTGGTGTTGGAGAACTTGTTGCCAATTTGGAGCTGCGATGGCGTCACCCCGCACCAGGCCTGCAAGTGGGGGAAAGAAATCCACACCAGAAAATCCTCCGAGACAATTATAAACACATACATATATAGGTGGGTATACCACATGTCCACTTGGGAATAATGATTTGTAGTCTACAGACGCAAAAATGGCGAAATCAATAACCGCGCGCGAACTGCGGCACCACTGGGTCAACAAGAAGGAAATCGCCCTGCTCGACGTCCGCGAAGAAGGCCCCTACGCCGACTCCCATCCGCTTTTCGCAATCACCGTACCAGTTTCCGAAATCGAGACGAAGCTCCCTGCGTTGGTCCCTCGATTATCGGCCCCGATTGTGGTCTACGACGATGGCGAGGGGTACGCGCAGCGGGCGATCCCCCGCATCAACAGCCTCGGGTATTCAGACGTCGCCGTTTTAGAAGGTGGTCTATCTGCATACGCCCTGGTCGGCGAGGTGTATCGCGACGTCGGGGTCCCTTCCAAGGCATTTGGTGAATTAGTTGAAGCGATCAACCACACTCCGTCGCTCTCCGCGCGAGAGGCGAAGAAGATTCTGGACGATAGTGCAAGCGATGTGGCCGTTCTCGATGGCCGCCGCTTCGTGGAATACAACACAATGAGCATCCCGCGCGGCCGAAGCTGTCCGAATGGCGAACTATTATATCGATTCTTCGAGGCCGTTCCCTCACCAGAGACGACGGTCATTGTCAACTGTGCCGGTCGGACGCGCAGTATCGTCGGCACGCAGACGCTGATCAACTCGGGGATCCCGAATAAGGTCGTTGCTCTGCGGAACGGAACAATCGGGTGGACGCTAGAAGGCTTGGAGCTGGATACGAAAAAGACAGAGCGCATTGCACAACCCTCGGCGGAGGCTTCGCAACGGGCACATGAGTATGCTTCATCATGGGCTGAGCATGTCGGCGTAACGCTCATTGATAGCGACCGACTTGGCCAATTCGCTGCAGAATCGAATGACCGCAGCCTGTACCTACTTGATGTACGAGATCCGGAGGAGTATGCCCTCGGTCACCCGGCTGGCTTCACCAACGCTCCCGGGGGTCAGTTAGTACAAGCTACCGAGGAGTGGGTTGGTGTTCGAGGCGCGCGTCTTGTGTTGTATGATACAGATGGGGTGCGAGCGCGCATGACGGCGAGCTGGCTGGTACAGCTGGGATGGGAGGTGTATGTCCTCGACGATGGAGCCACAGTGCCTGATAGCCTCCCAGTGGCGGTTGCCCCTTCGTGGAGACCTTCTAAGCAAGATGCTATCACAATCGAAGAATTCCAGAGCCTCTCAGATTCAAAAATCGTCATTGACCTAGCGCGCAGTCCAGCCTACCGCAAAGGCCATATCCCCGGCTCCTGGTTTGCATCCGGGCCTGAACTTGCTCGAGATCTAAAGACTCTTCCGCCTGGTGACGGGCCAATCGTGCTCACATCGCCGGACGGGAGTGTCGCCGCGGCGAATATTAAGGAAGCACGCAAGTTGATTAGTGACTCGCGACAGGTATTCTACCTCGAAGAAGGAACCGCAGCCTGGGTTGTGGCCGGCCATCAACTCGATACTGAGGCGCGGTGGCTTTCAGAACCGATCGACGTGTACAAACGACCATACGAGGGGACTAATAATGCTCGCGAAGCTATGCAGGGGTATCTGGACTGGGAATATGGTCTTGTTGCGCAGTTGGCGAATGATGGAGTTGCTGGGTTCCATGTGGTGCGGCACAGACGATAAAATATCAAATATATTGGCACCATTTTAATAAGAAGATCTTTGGTCGCAAACCAACTAGATTGAGCTGTTTTTCGATTGTGCAAACCAGCAAATAGTCTCCATAAGGGCAAGATTTCTAAGGTTGCTGTATAGTACGTATAGGTTTTCTCATGATAAAGCCACGTGGAGCAGAAGTCCAAACGCTGATAATCAGTGAGGGAGAGTTATATGAGGAGATCATTCTTCGCAAGCTTTACCATCACTGCTCGTCCCCTGGCTGGCTGTCCAAACATATCCACCAACAGAACCTTCATGATAATTCTACTCACAGCCCTGTAGAAAGTTCCTAGAGGGGCTTGGGTTTGTTTGGTAGCAGGTACTTTCAAGATGAGCTTACCTGTAGTTATTTTAGTTCTAATAACCCCTTCTGAATATTTTATACAGCCATATACCCCTAGTACTGAGTTGGGTTGACTTTGAATACGCATAGTGTAGGCAAATTAGCAATGTCAGTGACTCTAGGGACAGCTCAGTCGCCCATGTATTAGTTAGGCGACCGTGAACAGATCCCTCTGTAAGCATTTAGGCGAGATTGCGCAGATTGATCAACATTGCTTGCAAGCAACTCTAGATTCCTGCAGTTGGGGTGGCCAGGACGAAAAAACACTTCGAGGTTAACAGAATTTTTACTCTACCTTCTCCGTTGCACAGACATGACAAATAATTGAGAGTGCCCAAACAATGGGGACGAGACAGCTATGGCTGCTTCCTAGTCACCTACAGTAAACATGAAAGGATAAGTCGTTGGTCAGCTGAAGCATTGCATAATACCCCTGGTGGTTTGAATACTCTGTCTTTCATTCTCTGCGAGAATTATTGAGAAATCTCTTTGAGATACGTACACACGATGCGGGGTTGTTTCAAAAGCTGTGTTGATCACTATGATTGTAACTGGCTGGAGGCATGAAAATCGCAATGCTAGCTTTGCATACGGAGTATCCATGTAGGAATAAGCGCTAGCAATATCTTCTTCTTGGCCTGGGATCACGTACAGGCTTCTCAGTTATCTAAGACTTCACAGTTCTAAAATGAGAATAAGATCAACCGCAAACGTCTCGAACAGCACGAGCTGAAGCCCTAGCAAAGACGCAAGAGGTCGGATTTGGCTTTGAATGAGCTGCCAGGTGGGGGAGCTGCAGGTCATATGATGGTGATAAAGAAACAGCCTTGAAGGGAACGGACCTTTGTGCATATTTCTACTCCATGAGCAGATTCAGCCATGAACATCTGCAGCGTAGCAGTTCCCCTCTAGCTTGTGGAACACCCATGTGGCGCGTAGTGTGGAAACAAAGAAGCAGCCATCGCCCCCGCACTTCTAAGGCTCCAACTTTCCTATCATCCATAGAACCCAAAGCAGTATATTCCCTGTTGAGATACAGAAGCCTCATACTACAGTGGAAAAGCCAAAAACTAAAAGCACGGATTTTCGGAGATATTCGGACTGAAAACGATGCCGACCTCCGACGACCCACGTCCGAAAACAGACTACGAGCGCTGGCTGCATGAAACCAAGCCAGGCTTTGTCCTGGGAGAGCAAGCTCTCTGTACGACGCATGATCTCATAGCACCGCGGGAACTGGCGGGGAAGCTTCCTCGGCGCAGCTACTGTCGACACAAACCAGGCTTTGTCCGGAGAGTGCAGCCTCTGTACAATGCATGATCTCATGGAAGCTTTTCCAGCGTGGTAGATGGTCGCAATCGCCAGCACGGCGGGAACAGGCGGGGAAGCTCCCTCGGCGCCGCTATGTGTTCCCGACACAAACGGAGACTGAGGCCGAGATTGCACCTCCGTATCCGGGAGCCTCTTCTTACCTGCCAGGTGGCTTGGTGCATACTCTTCTGGCTTAGCGAATATTGTTGATCTGATCGACAGAGGGCCGGAAGAGGGCGGGATTGATTGGCCTATGTAGCAGTCCGGCTGTCCAAGTCCTGGCACCTGGCACCTGGCCTATAGACATGACGAACAGGTGCTCGGTCGGAGCATCCGAAAGGGTAGATTTACATGGGCGAGGCAGTCCTTACCATTGCAGGTGTGTCTTACCGGATGTGACAGTTGCATAATAAGCCGACTGGATGGCCCCTGGACATAGCCTACCGAGCTCAGTCGGCTGGTATAGCCTATACGGGAAAATCGGAGAGCTGAAAGGATGGTGTGGCCATGGTATTTGCATACTAGGTAGGTACTATGCAAGGCCGCGCGACTCATAAAAGGTGGGGGGTTCTGCGCGAGGCTCGGCCCTCCCCGGATCTCATCGGGATCCCTCAAGTCGACACAGCTATTTTTGCTCCGATCTAGACGTGGCCATACAGGATCGATAGTACCTACCAGCCACCCGTGAAGACCACCTCAGGCACGGAATTGAGGCTCACCAACTCTTGAAGCTTTTATGAGAAGTTTCCGTAGTTTTAGAATGCTGAATACAACCAGGTTGCATTTCCGTGCAATAAAAATCCGACAGAGCAAGATCCTCAAAATCATGGACTTTCTCTCCATATTTCAGCCTCGCGCACTAATGGTACTAGGGGGGATATCAATGAGGAGGATTTCGGCCTGAAACTGCATCCTAAACTCAGAAGGTTAACCTAAATCAAGCAAGGATTATGTTTGCTCTAGATCGACATCTCATTTTCGGATTGAGTCGGTAAGAGCCGCGGGGCGCACAGGGAGGAAGCTTGGAGACAGTGAGCCTCAATGTCGCAGTTGTAGTTCAAATACCGCAGCTGCAGTGATATATCTACGGGTGGCTGCCGGGTAGATGCACTGATTCAGGCCAGACTCGCAGGCTGCCCTTGTTAAAGCAGAGGCGCTCGAAGCGCATGTGTGCGAATCTTGCAGCATAATATTCCAGTGAGTCATCACGAGCAAAATACTCATTACCAACGTGAATCCGAGGTATTTTCGAGCCTCTCGGAAGGTCGACGGGCGTCACCTTACCTGACATGCAAGGGTCCTTGAACACTATACCGAAATCAGTAAAAAAAAAATGAGGCGCGCAAAGCCGACAAACCAACGGTATCCGCAGGAAAAATATCCAAAGGAAAACGAACGGCACATAGTAGCTGCTCTAGCATGGAATCTGATATCGCAATGTTGCGATCGTCAAGTGGGGTTTTGGAGAAGGGTCTGATGACGCGGACAGATATAACGGCTGGAGTTGGAGGTGCATGGCCTGACAGGGGGTCGAAGAATAGGTAGACATCTGAGCGTACCAACATAAAATCAGCCGCCGTGCCTTCGAGGAAAACCATCAAAATTGGCCAACAGAGCCCCTTTGCAACTGCCGGATGTACGGCTTTAAGCTCGGTGGATTAATCAGCGGGGAGCTGTCTCTGCAGCGGATGCTCGGGTCGAGGCGGCACCAGGCGGAGGGAGCTTCCTGTTCAGGCACCCTGCTCAGGCGACATTAGTAATTAACACCCGGTATCCGGGCATGGCAGCGCAAGTGGTCACTGAATGGGTTTAAAAGCGGGGAACCAAGAGCTGAAGGGATTTAGGCCCAGCGAAAAAAACAGCTTCCCAAGGTCCAGCTCGTTTGTCTCCGAGAGTCCGAGCCCGATGCGACACGTCCCTATAGGGCAAGGGCCATGACGATGTCCCCTCAAGGAATGGGGCCAACGCCACAAGCGGCCAACCATATCGCAACCAGGAACAAAGTCACCGTCTGACTGCTGATCAAGCATTGGCTGCCAAGACATATTGGATCCCCGAAAAGCCGCGCCCTTCGCATCGGATGACAGCAATAAATTGAAACAACTGTTCAGTAAACCTGTCGGCGCGATAGCATAGTGCTTCCGCCATGCATTAGTTTCTAGTAGTGAGTTCGTATTCCTTGTAATCAGGTAGTGTCATCTGCACGCAGGGGACTTCCTCCAGGGTCGTGAGGGGCAGTGGGCGCCGTGGCTACCAGTATTGACTCATAGACGGCAGGGAGCTTGGAGCACCAGTCAGCAAAAAGACTTCTTGGACCAGCCAATTTGCACCAAACTATGGGCGGGATGAAGGTTCCCGGCTCATCCTCTGCCTTTCCACCGCTTCCGATTCTTCCGGCACCATCCTGATCTGGTACCATAACCCACTCCAGCTCCCACGACTAACTGCCCAAGGCAGGTCATATGGCAAATCAGTATATTTCGGACCGATCCAGGATGCCTTCGAATGCGGGCTCCCAGAACGTCGAAAAAGAAAAAAATTTCTTGCTTAGGGCGGGCACCTATAAATCCGGCTCTGCCCGTCGTTGCTAACAGACAGGAATTCCGAGCTGATATGACTACTAAACCATAATAGCATAGACCCATTGTTTCTCTCCCTTTGTCGCTGACGTGACGTTATTTTCTCCGCACTCTTCACAGTTCGCTCCCCGCGCACGAAACAATCCCTAAGAAGATGGCTGAAACACAGACGGTTTTGGTGTCGCATCAATCCGGCCGAAGCTCTGAGAGCTCGAGCTCCTTGGATGTCGTCGCCAATGAGAAGCAGAAGCTGACTGCCACTGGCCTGTCGCAAGCTAAACCCGATGGTCTCCCAGACCTGCGAAATTCGGCGTCGCCAAAGCGATGGAAAACGTTCTGGAAGTCATTCCGATATCTGCAACATCTGACACCAAAGCAAGTCGACGATTTCATGGCGTCGTATGTAATCTATAACCTGGACTGGTCGGACGAGAAACAGATGATCGAGGTGCTGGGTCCGAATTACCAGGCCAAGGTTGGAGACTGCCTTCAGGCGTACTATGGTGTGCTGAATCATCTGTGCGCGCTGGGCGACGTCGAAAAGATGTACATTCCGCCGTTCATGAGCAGCAAAGCGACCGTCCTCGAAAACCAATTGCTGTACGAAGAGTCAATTGCACAAGATATCGGCCTGAAAGCTGGCGATCGCGTGTTGGACCTGGGATGCGGTCGCGGCAGGGTCGCGGCGCACATGACGCAGTACTCCGGGGCGCAGGTCACGGGGCTCAACATCGATCCCAACCAGGTCGCCCAAGCAACTTCCTTCAACCAACAACTCGGCTTTGACTCAAACTCGTTCGTCGTCCAGGACTTCAATACCCTCCCGCTCCCCTTCGCCGACAACAGCTTCGATGCCTTTTACCAGATCCAGGCTCTGAGTCTCTGCAAGGATCTTACGGCCCTCTTTCGCGAGATTCACCGAGTTGTCAAGCCCGGCGCCAGGATCTCCCTGCTCGACTGGGTCAGCTACCCCGATTATGATCCCTCGAATGCCGAACATGCCGAGCTCATGCGTCGGGTGAAGCCGCTCATTGGCGCCGTGGGGACCCCCACCCCCGAGATTCTGGAGATGGCGCTTGCGGAGTCTGGGTTCACAGTGTTACGCTCGGACAACGCAAGCGTGGGCGGCTTACAGGCCCCCTTGATCGACAAGGTCGATTTATACTTCCGCTCTATGCGACAGGTTATTCTGGGCCTTGTCAAAACACACGTGTTGCCCCGCCATTTCAAGACCTTGATCAACCGGCTGTGCCTCGACGGGCAAGCGTTCGTGAAGATGGACAAGATGCGGCTGATCACGACGAGCTACCGCATCATCGCACAGAAGCCACAGCAATAGAGATATGTGCTCCAGTTGGAATGCGATTTGGAATGCGATAGATCGGCGAATGAGGTCGGCGTCCACTCACCGATTTCGATAATTGATCCCGTCGCGTGAGGATTAATCATCGCCGGCAACCCAAAATACTTCACTTTGACATTAAATATTTACGACATTTAACGCCTCAAGCCGCTTCGTCACTGTCGGCAGCTCTCGGAACGCTTGACAGCTCGATTCTCGACACTTGAGAGATCCCCTGGTTCCGAAAGTGGTTGCTTGGTTCATGGCCGCCGCCAGTTTGACGGCTGAATCTCGGCGCTTGGGAGCTTCAACTGGGGCAGACGACGTTAGCGCGCGAGCTTCATACAAGGTACATATAGTTACTGACTTTTGACGGCGTTCTGGAAAAATCCTTCGTTCTTCGACCGGTCCTATGGGACCTCCTTCTTGCACATGCTGCGTGGCCGGCGAGCTCTGGTTGGACCCTGAGCTCCGGGCCCCTTTTGACGGTCTGCGGATCGCTGCATAGATCGTGCGTTAAGTTTCTGCCCTTTCCAAGCTTTGATCATTCTTGAGACTGGTGTTGGTTCTGCTGCATGGTTTATCCTTTTTTTTTTTGCTTTTTTGGTGGTTGGTTTCAGGATACCCTGTCGGCGCGGGCTGTCCCTATAGAGCATATATATGTATATACTAATATAAAGATTTTCTATTTTAAGAACAATCACACGAAAAACGAGTTGGGATTTTTGATTGGAGAACAAAGAAATACAGAAAAGTCGGTTCGTTGGAATGACACGTTGACAGAACCTAGAAGAGTTCCCTGGGCGATCGCACAGGGACACTTATCTCGGAACCACCCAAGACAACACGGCCGCAAGACGGACTAAACTGCATCGCGATTAGGCGACACCAGCTTCCAGAACTCCCACGAGGCCGTGGGTAGTTAAATGACAGGTTCCAACTTTAGTGGCCAAAACTCCCAGCTGCAGCTCCACCGGTTGGCTGGCCACAAGCCTTCGATCGCAGCCATCCATTTGAGCACGTTGTGTCGAGTCCCCCGCCCTGTAGGCTGCGTCCAGCTTCTACGGCTGTTTCTCTGCATCCTGCACAGTCCAGGTCATTTGCTATTCACTGCCAAATTAACGCTGTCGGCTGGACCTCTCTATCGGGTTCAACTCCTTTCACTGCCCCTCCATCCGTCCCCGGTTGCTCCATTATTCTGCGATGGCCTGGTGCTGTGCTGATTGCGACTGGGGATGATGAGATAGATTACTTAGGGAGCTCTTAACACTACACTTGATTCTCCCTCTTCTTTTCATACTTGCCGATCCGACTGAGGGGATCCGCAAGATCGCCAATCTTTTTTCCACCGACTTCTCTCATTGTTCTCCTCTCCCTACCCACCATGTCCACGCATCAGCCTTTTCTGCAAGAGGTCGAAGACTGGCCTCTCGCAGCCAGTAGCCGCAGAGAGAGCACCGTTTCTTCCTCAACGCGTTCTTCAGGGTCTCTCAGCTTCATCTCCTCGCCTCCATTCTCGCCGTCTCTTAGTCCATCAGCTTTTTCATCTCCGGCTTCCCGACCGAGGGAAGGCTCAGTCAATGATGAGGTTGCACGGTTGCCCCTCAATCCCGCCGTGACAGTGTACGCTTCACAACCCGTTGAATAATTATAGCGCAGAGCTAATCGGGTCCAGATCTTTCGTACGAAGCAATAGATTGTTCAAGCTACGCTATACATGCATCAATATCCGTAAGGACTTTATGGGGGCACTCAAATGCCTAGAGCTCGGTGGAGGTATCGGACAACAGACTGTCTTCCTACACAGCTGTGAGTAACACTTGCTCTTTTACGATTTGGCTCTCTTGTTAATGGTACTACAGTCAACACAACACGACTACCTGTCCCGCACCTAGAGCATCCGAAACTCCCAAACGAAGACTCTCTCCGCATATCCTTTCTAGACGAGCAGACTGTGCAAACAGGAACGACGGTATTCGCCACACAAATATCTTACACGTTTGAAGATTGGTCTGGTGAGCATATATCCCTCGTCTACGAAAGTCCGTCCGGCAGACTAAATTTCTCTAGATTGTCTACAATTCCAAGAACTCATCCTCGCCTCGAAGCTGGTCTTCATCGCTGGTATCGCTGAAGCAAAGTCCAAGGGCCGTGGGGACGAGTGTATCAGCCAGAACCTACGTATCCTCCGTGGCAACAGTGGCAAATTGGTCATGATATTCTTCGCCAACTCGCAGCGCAAAGAGCGAAAACGATATGTCTCCATCCCACGTACGTGCGCTTGGCTCCCTCCTAGGGCCCTCCTCATTATTCATCGGGCAGGGTTATCTACCCGAAAAAAGATGGGAAATGAGAAGCTGACTCGTGCGCGCGCTATCCAGTCTCCTGCATCGAAAGCGTTACCCCTGGCAAGAACTCCCGCCGGCCGGTCGTGCTCCAGCTCCAGCCAAACTTTGATCACTTGGCGCAGATGAAGACGCTACAGCTGCAGTTTTTGGATGAACAAGGTATGTGGCTGCGACGGCCGAGACCATTCTTGGAAACCCCCCCCCCCCGGAGGACGCAGTACGGAGCAGTGAGACCCAGGCTAACACGTGGTATGCGTCATTTAGATCAGAAGGCGTTTTGTCATTTCCTGACGGACAACTTGCGGTGATGTGACGACTTCGGCTTGCTTGCTTATCTTTCTTTGTCTGGGGGTTCTTCCGGTTTCGTCTTTCTTAGCTTAGCATTTGAGATACCAGGGTCGCGCGCTTGAGATGATATGCATTTGGTTCTTTGTCTTCACTGGCGCGCTGCGGAGTATCTCACGGACAGCGACTACGACATGTAATATTCTTACACAAGTCTATCTTGATCACATGACGGAAAAATGACAATGATTTTCAAAAGCTGCTGCTGCCACTTCAACTTTCTTCATCCTCGCGTAAACCTTCCTGGGGATGATCCTCGAAATTTTCGGCGATGGAATCTTCGAAGCTTCGGAAAGTGCGGCAAATGCACCCTTCATCTCCCAGGACATCGGCTAAAATCGCACGCCAGCCCACGCCGACCAGCAAAGGCCAAACGCAATTCTCATTAAATAGCCACCCGTGTCTATTGTCTCTCAGATCGAGGGTTGACGCGCCAATCGCTGATGAGGGCAGCGCGTGTGACAAGTGGAGCCGGACCAGGCCCGCAGCGTCTGGAGATCGAGGACAAGCGCACGTGGGGCAAAGAATTGGTTCCTGGCGCTGCTCCCAGGGATCCCACCAGCAAGCGGGAGCTACTTTAGCCTCAATCCTGCGCAGAAGCTGCCCAGCTTGCCCACACCCAATGATAGCAAGCACGAGGCACCGACGCTGTCCAACCTCGCCCCGCGCAGACTCACAAAGACTGCCTCGCACCGCTGCATGCGCAACCCTTGTCCCAACCAAACCCCCACCCACCGTCAATCTTGGCCGGTCGCCCCCCCGCCCCAGCAGCAGCAGTAGCAGCAAAACCCCTCGATTCGCATGGCATGGCTCCGGGCCTGCACGGGCGAGACTTGGTGGTGGGTACGTATATACCTCGCTGGGCATGGGCTGACCTCGGCGTCTTGGGACTAGTTCTTCGAAGGTGCTTCGAGAATCTTTCTCTCCCCCCTCCTCCCCTTCTTCAACATCGCTTGGCCGCTATTCCTGCCGTCGTGGCATGCGTCAGATCTAATGCTTCGCTCGTCAAGACTTTGTTGTTGCTGAAATCTCGGGTCGCCTGCATTTTTCTCGGTGTTACTTACTCTAGAGCCTCGTCACCATGAGTAAGTTCCGCTCGCGGTTGTACAAGACCGATCGGGCGAGGGACTTTGAGCATGAGCAGGTATGTACCTACATTCTTGGCCGATTCAAAACATTCTTTCGATCGCTATCCTTGCCCAGCGAATCTAACGAGTGCCACAGGACCGGCAAGTGCGCACGCGACAAATCTACGAGACCATCGACCGCCAGTCGTTCCAATGGGTCGTTGTGTTAGTCGCCGGTGTGGGATTCTTCCTCGATGGATATACTGTCAGTCTTATCGCAGTAACACCTTGAGGCCAGAAAGCTGATGAAATCCGTGTTTAGCTCTTTGCTAGTAATATCGCCCTCCCCATGATCGCCTACGTCTACTGGCGCGACGAAACCTCCTCTTTCCGAATTACTTGCATCAATATCGCTACACTCGCGGGGACACTGTTTGGACAGGTGCTATTCGGATACCTTGCCGATCGAAATGGGCGGAAGAAAATGTACGGTGTTGAGCTGGCGCTGCTGATAACTTCGACGTTGGGAGTTGCGATGTCTTCGAGTGGTGAGAATGGCAGTATGAGCGTCTTCGCCTGGTTGGTCTGGTGGAGAATCGTTGTTGGCATCGGCGTAGGAGCGGATTACCCCCTCAGTGCTGTCATCACGTCCGAGTACGTAGCTCGAACGCTGCTTTTATTGCAAAGATTCTGACTGACTTTTTCTGTTTTAGATTCGCTCCAACCCGCCATCGCGCCCGAATGATCGCCGCGGTTTTCTTCATGCAGCCGCTCGGTCAGATCGCTGGAAACCTCGTCTCGCTCATTGTCGTCGTTGTTAGCAAAAAGCAGGGCTTTGACGATATCACACGCACCGTGGATGTAATGTGGCGATGGGTCGTAGCAATCGGAGTCGTACCCGGAGTTATCGCAACCTTCTTCCGATTCTTCATCCCTGAAAGTCCCCGCTACCTCCTCGAAATCGAAGATGACCCAGTCCAAGCCGAGTTCGACGCTACGACCCTCTTCAGCGATCCAGGATCACCCGAAATGGACGAGGCATTCACCAACGCCAACAACATCAACCTCATTGCACCATGGAGCGAAATTGCCCTCCCCTTACCGGCCATGGCAACCACCTCCATCGCGATGACCAGCCACTCCAACGAAGACACCGAACGCTCCCCATCCCAAGCACAATTCATCCAGCCAGCAACCCTAAACTCCCACTGGCGCCTCTCCCGCCAAGATATCCACCAATACTTCTGGACGGAGGGCAACTGGCGCACGCTCGCCGCCACCTCTCTCTCCTGGCTCCTCCTCGACTTTGGCTTCTACGGCATCGGCCTCTCGAGTCCGCAGTTCCTCGCTAAGACCTGGGGCTCACTGAAACTCAGCGGACCCGCCCCGCCCTGGATGACAGACGACACGGGCGCGACGAATATCTACAACATGTTCCAGGATAGCTCGACGCACTGCCTCGTCATTCTCAACACGGGCAGCTTTGTCGGCGGCATTCTCCTCCTCTGTTTCATCCACAAACTCGACCGCGTTAGTCTCCAGAAATACGGCTTCCTCGCTCTCGCGGCACACTTTATCGCTCTCGGAACCATGTTCATCACCGTGCACCAGGAAGGCCCAGCCGCCGTGTGTCTCTACGTCCTCGGCCAAATCCTCTTCAATTTCGGTGCATAACTCTCTTCCTTCCCCCCCTGTTCTTCCCCAAGACCTCGATTTTCCTAACCTTGACGCTAGGCCCCAACACCACAACGTACATGATTCCCGCCGAAATCTTCCCCACCCGCTACCGCGCAACTTGCCACGGAATCTCCGCAGGTGCCGGCAAGCTCGGTTCAATCCTCATCCAAGTCTTCTCCGCATACTACAAGTTCGGCACGGGGCCCGGCGACAACCAAACGATCCGACACGGATGGATGCTGATCGTGTTCAGCGCATGCATGATGATCGGGGCGGCCGTGACACATTTCTGGATTCCGCCCGTACAGCGGCGCGAGCGGGATGCCGATGGGATCCTCAGGGGCAAATTCTGGGGAGGGCGCACGGAGACGCTGGAGACGTTGGGGATGGGGAGGCAGGGGTGGCGGAGTCGGTTTATTGGGGTGCGGCGGTGATAGATATCTCTCCATCTCCATCTAAAGCTACAATCTTCTGCTCTTTCTTTTTTTTCTATCCTTGTGGGAGGTTCTTTGTCTACAGGTTTGGCGCTCGTTGATTTGTCCTCGGGATTTGTACATATATTATAGGATACATTGTGATACCCGAATACCCAAATTTATGCAATAACATCGTATACATATGAGGATTATAAGTAAAAACACGAAAGTGAAAGAAAAAAAATTTGACAATGAGGAGATGTCATGGATATTAAGAGCTTATTCAATTTATTTTTTGCTTCCCGTACCCGAAAAAGTAGGGAGGGAAAAAAAGAAGAGTGCATCATCCGTGAATCGAACACGGGCCTCGTCGATGGCAACGACGAATTCTACCACTAGACCAATAATGCTAGTTTCTTGGAAACTCTAATTTCGAGTCACTTAATGTATGAAGCTCTTAATCAACAATCTTTCTTCAATGCTTTCTTCTCTTCTCCTACCATGATCTCGCTAACCGATCCATGTATTATTTTGATACAGTTATCGCTATCCTGAAAACCTAGGGCAGAAAGTGGATGTTATTCAGGTTTACCTTGCGTGAGAGTAAGTATATTCCTGCACTGAAGCTACCCCGTGAATCGCGAATATTTATTCCTGCGCTGACCCATTGATAAGAGGCATTGTACTTCCAAGTATGCCAACAAATAATTGCACGCCGTACGCCGCAGACATGGATATGGTGCTGCACATGGTGGAAGAATGATGCATCCTCTGATAGCAACAGGCATCAATCAGTGGGCCTTGTTATGGTCTGGGCCGTGTTTTAGGAGGATGGAAAC
The DNA here is from genome assembly GCA_027569055.1 of Aspergillus baeticus. Taxonomy (NCBI): domain Eukaryota; kingdom Fungi; phylum Ascomycota; class Eurotiomycetes; order Eurotiales; family Aspergillaceae; genus Aspergillus; species Aspergillus baeticus. The sequence goes on from JAPDEI010000074.1 coordinate 51,092, forward strand.
AAATCTTTAGACCCCGCGCTGGCCGCTCACTCGAGCGGAGTGATCAGATAGTGCTCTCGCCATCGGCAGCGACTCTGAAATCTGCGAGGAATTGAACAAGGGACAAGTGGCCGCTGAGTGCCGCCCATTGTGCCTTCCGTCCCTGTGTCTTCCTCAACATGTCATCATCAAAGCGGCGGTGCAACACGGAATATGATAACACTACTCAAGCTAGATGCGACGAGATGTCTAAGCCCTGGAAGAAGAAAATCTTTCAGAAGCCATGTGATTCACGATGTCGACCACTTTAAGGACAAACACTGCGGCGGAGTGCCCATGAGCTGTCATCTCCCCTACAAGGATTCTTCAATCTCTGCTTTCGCCTACTACTCTAGAATGGACGCGCTGCTATGGTCCGGGTTTCAATTATTGGTATTTCGATGTATTTAGAAGAAAAGCTCAAACGTACACCCATTATGCTACAAATTGATGCGGTCCAGCGTGTGTTGATCACTTGGACATCAAGTATGTAGTGGACAAGATCTACGATTGTTGGAGCAAGGTTTCTCTCAATCCAGGAATCACCCCAACATCCTTTTCGACTAGCCCACGGGGGCTGGTGGTGTTCAATATCTCAAACACTGGAACCTCCACCTTGGCCTCTCGAAAGAAGAAATTCCTCAGCTCTGCCGCGATCTAAGAGTCGATGCCATACGCACCACCCAATGCGCTCGGGTCGATTTCCTCCAACGGCTTCATCAGAGACCGTGATAGCTTGCGTAGGAAGAGGTTCAGCGTATATAAACTGCCTGCTCTCGTGACTTTGCCGACTCTAATAATGTTAAGAGAGGACTTTAGGGATCAGCCGTCTGTTGCTTACCGTCCCCGCCACGCGAAGAGGATGGAGGTAACTCGGGTGTGAGAAGACCGGATCTTGGCTCCAGAATGGCAGCTCTCTGGTCTCTTCTCTGCTCTGAACATCTACCGTGCAATGCAAGCCTGTCACCAAATGGCCATACGAGAGGGGCAGCTCGCCACGCGGTGACATAGCCCATGCCATCTCCAACATTGCCAGGAATTCGCCCTCCTAGTTATCGAGCATGCCGAGTCGCTCGACCTTTTTTGTTGAGACAGAGGCTTGATGCTCCGCAACAAAACCCACCCCGGCAACTTTCCAGATATCGATTGCTGTCGCTGGAAAACCCAGAGAATGACGATGGGCGACGAGCGCCGCTTGATATGTACTCCTGGAAACATAGTTGAGCTGGCCGTCATTGCCAACGAACCCAGTGACGGAGGAGAGCATGACGAAAAATCCAGGGGCTGGTGGAGAGTGGGCAATTCTGCTGCTTGGACGGCCGCCAGCTCATGCTCCGAGTCGAGAACGAGTGTGATACATGGTAAGTCTTCATTCTCTGCGCGCAGAGACCGGGCTAAGCCGTGGAACAGCGACAATTCTGGTCGATTATTTTTAGCCGATGTCTCCCTGTGAGTCACCCACAGTATGCCACCGGATTTTGGCGTGAGATGCTGCACAGCCATGAATTCGGTTGCAGATGGATGCGCGAGAACGGCGTCGTCAAACTCGGCGAAACCGATGCATACAGCCCCATCCAAAAATCCTCGCCCTGTAAGTCACAGAGTGTGCAAGTGCTCGTCTGTATACCAAAGCCTACGAGTGCATTCCTCAGTGCAGCGTCTTTGGTTGCATAATGACCAAGCGGCGGCGCTCTGTCTCTACACTGCTAACATTGTGCAAGACTGGCGCTCCCTGCTTGATCACAGTGGCGATCATGACTCTTGTCACTTCCTCCAGCGGATCAGCCATGTCAGGAGAGTTTGCTTCTAGATCTGAGAATCTATTCCTCCGCAACACATCGTGCCATTGGTCCTCGGTCAGCAAGGGGCCGTCCCGGTGAGGAGGCGTGGTGAGTTAATTAAAGCCAACGCGAGGTATGGATCAGGGTTAGGGGAGCTCGGACTAATCCCAGGACATATCCACCTCCTTAATGGTGACATCGAAGTAGTTCGCTCTCCCAGGCCCGTACTTCAAGACACAGCTTGTCTCTAAAGAACCAGCCTGTCTCCTCTATCCTCATGCATTCAGAGTCCATTAGCGCGGCAGAAGATCAACCACGAGCAGCTTTCTTTCCACAAACTATAGTCATCGTACTTCAAGGCCTGTTTCATGAGCCGCTGCCGGAGAATAAGGTAAGGGTTATACCACTATAGTAGCGGTGCCTTGGCTGTTTACAGGTTTAACTAAAGCCTATGCCAGTCATGGGAATTTGTCCCTATATCAAGTTCCTACAGCAACCTATCTGTTGAGACATCACCGTTACACAGGCACGAATATTGTTGGTAGTTCTGTTGGTCTGATAGGTCAGATCTCATTCCCTTGATGCGTTCGATGGAAAGCTCAACTGCACCATCGACGGCATTGGGGACAATCTGTCGCGGGCGCATGAGAAAACTGTTCACGTCACAGGATTACTCCCTTCCAGAATACGCCAGATTCGGCACAGGCATCATCACCTGGGGTGGTAGAGGCAAGAATTGAGGGTGAGGATGGGTGATATGCATGTTTCCTGAGCAAGGAAAAGCAACTTCAAGGTCTAGAGTACTCCTTATTTGAAACCGAACCAAATCCAGCCTGATGAGGGCGGATCACTGCATAGGCCTTGCTGTCCAGTACAGTTTGCTTGCCACCGCCTAGTTTTTCAAAAACCGCTGCAGGACGAAATTTGCCTAGATCAGCCTCGCTCCTCCGACGGTCCAAGGCGCACTTGCTCCCGTTTGCTTATGTATCTACGAAAGCGCCTGCGCAGCTCAAGAAATTCCTTTTTTCCCCAAGTTATTACAACTAAATTTACTTCCTCACGGCATGGAAAAGCCGACATTGGAGGACGGTGCACTGCCGTCCAGTGATGGCTCTATGCGCCAGTTGCCAGATGCGACAGAGTCAGAACCTCCACTCCACGGTCCCGCGCTGTGGACGCTTATCGGGGGGCTAATGCTGGGTGTCTATCTCGTTGGTCTTGATATGACACTGTTAGCGACTGTGAATATCTCCCCTCCTGTATATTGACCCCATCCGTACTTATCTCATCTAGGTCACACCGACGCTGACAGACTACTTCCAAACCGTTTCCGATGTCTCGTGGTACGAAACGGCATATGTGCTCATGGTGTACGTCCTTGACTATACCCAATCTCTTCTTCATTCCTTAGTACTGAATAGATAAGCTGCGTATTCATCCCTGTGGCGGGAAAAGCGTATAGCGTCTTCTCAAACAAATACGTGTACCTTGTCTCGATGGTGATATTCCAAATTGGAAGTTTGATATGTGCCCTATCACCGTCTAGCGGTGTTTTCATCCTTGGGAGGACTATCAACGGCCTAGGGTCAACCGGTCTCTTGAGCGGTGCTTTGCTCATTATTCACGCGACGTGTCCAAGTAGCATCCGACCTGTCGTAACTTCTTGTACCATGGAGCTCATCTCTGTGGGGGCGACGACTGGGCCCCAGATTGCCGGTGCTTTGACCGATCATGTCGGTTGGAGATGGTGTAAGCATTCTCCTCCTCCTTCAGTTTCCACCACGGGTTCCCTAATACCGCTTGTAGGCTTCTGGATCTTTTTACCTATTGGCGGAGCAACCATGTTGGCCACCCTCTTCATACGTATACCCGAACAGACGAAAAAGCCGCCTTTCGCCAAAGCAACGGCGGATATCTCTCGTCTCCTAGACCCCGTCGGCTTTGCGGTCTTTGCCGGTGCGATTGTGATGTTTATCTTGGCGATCACCTGGGGAGGCTCAGAATATGAGTGGTCCTCAGCCACAGTAATCGGTCTATTGTGCGGCGCATTCGGCGCAGCAGTGGCATTCGCATGCTGGATCTTCCGCCGCAGAGATGCAGCCTTAATTCCCGCAAGCTGCCTTTATCATAGATCTGTCTCTTTTGGCGGCGGCGTTATGCTTCTTTAGGGCGGATGCACTCAAATGATCTCCTACTACTTGCCATTTTGGTTCCAGGCTGTCCGGGGAGATACACCGACGCAGAGCGCTGTGCATATCCTTCCGTCACTCTTGTCGAACATCCTGGCGCTGATTACGTTTGGAGCTCTTGGTAGGCACGCCCTCAGCAGCGGAGCTGGATAAACTACCTTTCACAACATGGCTGACAAACGCATTCTGCAGTTCGGAGATTCTCCTATATCCCACCGTGGAGCATTATAGGGTCTATGCTTTGCACGATCGGATCGGGTCTCCTATCCACCATCAATCCTGAAACATCTATGGCAAAGCTGGTTGGGTACCAAATCGTGACAAGCATAGGCCGTGGGATGGCGTTTCAGGTTGTACGTACACCCACATACAAATAGACGCATACCGTAACTACTAGTATACCCTTACTAACAAGAACAACCAACCCCTTTCCAGCCCGTAATCGCAGCCCAAGAAGAAATCCCCAGCAGAGACAGCGCTAGCGCGCTCGCGCTCGTCAACCTCCTCATGAGCCTCGGCAGCTCCGTGGGGATATCCTCTGGCCAGACCATCTTCCGCAACAGCCTGCCGCCGCTTCTACGGAAGTATGCGCCGGGCGTTGACCCCGGCTCGATCGTCAACGCAGGCGCTACAGAGATCCGCGACTTGGTCGAGCCGTCTCAACTAGACGGGCTTGTTGTGGCGTATAGTGAGGCGTTGGTGAGGATGTTTGTAAGTCATATAAAAAATTGGTTGCCTGTCGTATTAGCCCCAGTACGTAGGCTGACGCTGAGTGCGTTTTATTAGTATTTTCCGGTTGCGTGTGGGGTTATCGCGTTCTTTCTGAGCTTTGGGCTTGGATGGTCACCGGTTTAAAAAAACGGGACGGAGAAAATCTAGAGGGCAGTGGAGAATAACTGCCGGCTAAATAGCCAGGGAAAGCAAACCTGGTGGACAAGCTGCTCGCATTCCGGCCAATGAGGGCTATATGCACACGGATCAGAGTCAAACAAATGCCCGCATCTCCCGTTCCCAACGCGATTGGAATGGGCCTGGATACAGCCCGCCTGGTCTGCGTAGCGGTGACATGCGTCAAGGGTTGGTTATTCAACCCGTCTTCGAGGATTGGCCCTGGCTTTGGATTTCAAACCCCAGCTTGAAAGACAAAAAGTTTTTATGCGGATCAAGCATATCAGAAGGTGAGCTATGAGCAAGTGGCAGCAACAAGGCTCTAGTCGGGCACTCCATAAAACCCTTACCTAATTAAAAAAAGGAAAAATGGGTTGGAACCGCGATTACAGTGGGAGCTATGAGTGAAGGGGTAAAAGTAGTAAAGCTGCTTTCGGAGCCCGCCCAAAATAATGTCCACAAATACGCGTTGCCCAGTTGTGGTGAGGAATTTAGCGGCAAACGGGGAAAAAAAAGAATTGACCTACGCAGGGATCGAACCTGCAATCTCTTGATTCGTAGTCAAGCGCCTTGCCATTGGGCCAGCAGGCCATCTTGATGGTCTTCTAGAGTTATCTGACAATATAAGCCAAGTATCATGTCTGCGTACATACAAACAATGCTAGTGGGTGTCTCCTTCCACCGATGCTGAAATGCTGTACACACAAAGATAGTGCTAGATGAGATTTTACAGGTCATCCATGACACGACTAGCGTCTTTCTGATTATGTTCAAGCTTGGTGTGGCAAGTAATAAGCGTCTATCCTTGTGTGCGACAGATATATATTTTTGGATCATTGCCCTAGTCTGTACCATAAGCACTAGTACCTGAACTGTGCTGAGCTCCGTCAGGGTCGATGAGGTGCACAGTCCATCCGTTTGCACGTGGAGCACACCATGTGGCATTGCCAGCATCCCTGTCGGTTTTCTCCAGTGTGGAAACGACTAAATGAGGGCCACCGTTGAATTATACATGGCCGTATCCTTCTTCTGTATAGAATCAGAGACTTTTAGTACCCCATGTCCCTCGCTATGTAATCTACAAACTGCAGAGTTCAATAGAAGATAGAAAAAGTTGATATATTAAACAGAAATATCCTAGTAGCTCAGAACTTGTAGTATAGCTTTCATATAGGCGATATTTGGTGAAACGAATAATCAGTTGTTTCCATGCTCCATTAGAAGACATGGCGGAAACCCTCCTTTGCGGCCAAAATCCATCTGCCATCCAGTGTCTGGTCGCGCACTTCATAAATTCTCTTCTCCCCCGGCGTTTCTTTCTATCTATGCGATAACACCCTGAATCTCATCCAAGGTCAGAACAGACTCGGACGCAAAAACGCGCTTCTTGAACGCTGCCGGGTTCTTCTCCTCGCCGCGAATAAAGTCCCCATTCCAGGTCAACCAATACGCCCACTTGGCGCCGTCCTTTAGCGTCTGCGCAGGGTCCGGAATGTTGCCGACCTCCGCGAGCGCAATCGGCTTGGTAGAGTTACCCGTCAGAGCCTGGAGAGCCCTGTAGTCGGCGATCTGCGACGAGTGGTCGCCCGTGTCCGCGTAGACGTCGACGCTGACGATGTCCACCTTGTCGTTTCCGGGGTACCACTGCGGCGCCTTGGCGTTCCACTCCCAGAGAAGGTTGTTGAGGCCGTGCGTGTTGGTCAGGCGGTCGAAGAGGAGGTTGTAGAGGGCCTTGCAGGGCTCCGGGCCTGCGGCGCCCCACCAGAACCAGCCGCCATCGGCCTCGTGCAGAGGACGGAAGATGATCGGGATGTCCTTGACGCGCGCGAGCTGCTTAGCGATCGCGTCGATGTCGCGGATCAGCAGCTTGTAGTCCGGCGAGGAGGGCTGGATGGCCATAGAGAGGTTGAACGTCGTGCCCTCTGTGTAAAAGTTGTTGTACCACGAGTCTGAGGTCGAGGTGTTGGTTCCGGCGGGAGCGCCTGGAAACTGAATGTTAGTAACCTTTTTTTTTTTTGCTAGGTGACTGCGTCACTTACCCCAGTGCCAGCAGAAGGTGATAATGCCACCGCGCTTGGAGTAGGCGATGGCGTCCTCAATGGTGTTCGCAGAGGCGCCGAGCTGCACTCTCGAAGGGGAGTAGTCCATCAGGTCGACTCCGAGAATCGCCGGGGAGTAGCCCACGTTTTGGGCCAGCCAGTCGGCATCCTCGAGCTCCTGCTGGCCGGACAGCGTGGTGCCGTTGCTCGAGGTGTTGGCCAAAAAGCTCAGGAGCTTGCGCGCGGGGGTCGAAGCGTTGGGGTTCACCGGCGTGGCGGCGGTGGCGGCCTGCACTAGCAGCAACCCCAATCCAGCCGCGCCGGAGAAGAGCGGGGTGGAGAACTTCATTTTGAACGCGGGGACAAATGCGGGAGTGGTTTTGGAGTATTCGTAATTGTTGTCTTCGAGCGAAAGACAGTTGATGGTTGCTGAAACACAGAGAGATCTGTACTGCACCACGACGAGCAACGACGACTATCTGATTTATACCATTTCGATCGCCAGAATCCTACATCCAGGGCACACAGTGAAAACCCACACGTCATCTATCGCATACAGGGCGCCGAAGATCAAAATGCCGGAGCTCACTCGGTACTTCCCGATTCGCACCGGAGCAGCCAGTCAAATAACCCGAACGCGCGGCATCTGTGGTTCGTGGGTTCCAGACACATTTTACAGGCTGGACGGTCAAACGAGGCGGACAACTTCCCCCACGACGTGCTCGGACTGTGCCAGTGTTCCCCCAGGTTTTGCCGAGTAAATGCTGCGTCGACTATTTGTTGAGTTTTACCAACTCTCCACACGAACCTTTTGGAACGGGGGCAAACTGCCGGCATATTGTCCCAATTGGGGAACGGAGGGTTCGAGAAATCTCCGGCGATCGACAAACTTCAGTCTCAGCTATATAAACTGCGGATGGCCCCCACCACCTTTGATGGAGCATGGAACGTCGCAGCCATGTTAATCTTAGGGATCGCCATCGGTAGCATCGCTGCCCTTGTGGGCCGTGCTTCGGCCCTTGATTCGGGCGTCGGCAAACTTCCGAAGCTTGGATACAACAGTAAGTTGCGCTGTCTTGCTCGTAAGCCAAGTCAAGTTCCTGTCGCTAAGCCTGTGCCATAGCGTTCAATGCCTTCGAATGCGGGTACGACGCGGATGTCGTCCTCTCCCAGGCCCAGGCAATGAAGGATCTGGGTCTCGTCGACCTAGGCTACAACTCATTTCTGTTCGATGATTGCATGACCGAGTACGTGTTTTTTTTTTTTTGTTACCCAGTAGCATACGTAATCGGGCCGTTCCATTAATAATATGATTGCAGGAAGACCCGCGATTCAAAGGGCCGCTTAGTCGCATCCGCCGAGAAATTTCCCAACGGGCTGAAGAAGCTTACCTCCCAACTAAAGAAACTGGGGGTCTCGTCGAGCGCATACTCGGACGCCGGCGTTCAGACCTGCGCCGGCTACCCTGGATCGTTCGGCCATGAAGCTCAGGATCTCGAGTCCTGGGAGGCCTGGGGGTTCGACTACCTCAAGTACGACAACTGCTACATCCCCTTCGACAACGTCACCCAGGAGAACGTCTATGGGCGCTACAAGCGGATGTCCGATGCCATCGCCGCCCGCGCCGTGAAGAAACACTCCACGCCCTTCCAGTTCTCCCTGTGTGAGTGGGGATGGCAGCAGCCCTGGGTCTGGGCACGCCAGTTGGGCCAGAGCTGGCGCGTGAACGGCGACATCAAGCCCTGGTGGAGTTCCATCGCAAGCATCATCAACACGGCGTCGTTCATCTCTTCCGCGACAGACTTCTACGGCCGCAACGACTTTGACATCCTGGAGGTCGGCAACTTCGGCCAGGGAACCCCACAGGGCAACATGACCTACGACGAGGAGAAGAGCCACTTCACCGCGTGGGCGCTGCTGAAGTCGCCTATGCTCATCAGCGCGAACCTGACCAACATCTCCTCGTCGAGTGTCGAGGTCCTCTCCAACAAGGACCTCCTCCGCATCAACCAGGACCCCCACGTCGGCGCGAGCATCAGCCCCTTCCGCTGGGGCATCAACGAGGACTTCACATTTAACGAAACGCACCCGGCGCAGTACTGGACCGGAAACTCGAGCTACGGCGTGGTCTTCATGGTCTTGAACACGCTCGACACGACCGAAGTCATGAGTTTCAACCTCACGGAGAGCTGGGCGATCCGCGCGGGCAGGCTGTACGATGTCTACGACATGTGGAGCCATACGCACAACGGGACTGCGTACCGCAATATCACGGTCACTCTACCCCCGCATGGTGTTGCAGCGCTGCTTCTCAATGACGCGGGTCCTGAGGAGGCTGGTATCGAGCCGTACTGTGCTGGTTGGTGGCAGTGCTCGTGGCCTAATGGGACATATTACAGCAATTAGAACAGCCATGTTGCTTTATTTAGCGTTGTACTGCCCGTTACTCGGCTATTTGGGATGAGATTCACCTGGTTATTCACAGGGTTGACAGGATGATCTTGTGTATACCATTTTGGGGATCGGGGGATCCTATCCGCCGCACTGTCTATACAATAGACTTTGACTATGTTCGCAAAAATATTACACCTCTGCATATGTATCTAGTAAACATCCATAGCTGAATCTGATGTAGGGTATTGCCTGAGATAGACACTCCCGTCTACAATGGCCCCAGTCCTTATGTATATATGCCATAAAAAACCAGATCGCTCAAGGCGCACCTGCCCTAGCTAGGGCTGAAATTTTGGGGAAAGGTGCGACCCATGAAGAGTATTGAATTAGGAAGGTGCAGTGACTGGGTCGCTCCTTCCTCTTGTCCTATAACCGATTTACATATTGTGGGAAGGCGCGACCAAGGCCCTAGGGATGTACCTTCCATATTCAGGAATGCACATAAGGTAGACAAGGAAGGTGCAACCTAGGGTACCTTCCCTGTATAAAATAATAGAGATAGGGAAGGAGCGACCCAAAGTGTATGTATTCAAATAAGGGAGGCACGATGGCTCGATCCTTCCTTCCTTGCTGAGAGGTGTGCATATCTGGTCCAGTAGGGAAGGTGCAGCCCGGCGCGCCTTCCTGAAATAGAGCGCATATACAAAGGAAGGCACGACCCATGTGCCAATCCAGATATGGAAGAAACGATGGTCATCTCCACGGTCGCTCCTTCCCTGTGCCTTCTGTTCTGTGTTAGGCAGGTACGCTCTGAGCGGGCAGGGTCGTGCCTTCCTTAGTTACGTTGATAGGTATATTGTCTTACAAGGAAGGAACCGCCGACGTGCCTGCCGTATTTTTCCCTTGTCAGGACGCAAAGAGCGATCGAGGGCACGTTCCATATTCAAACTACATGGTTGGTACCTTTCTGTAGGGTACGCCACCAGGATACATGATCAACACTTTGAAGGAGAAAAGACAGTTCAGCAACAGTAAATTCATGTAAATGACATTTTTATTCTCCGCACCGAACCCGAACCCGAGACCCTGAGAACTCGGGCCGACCTCACTATAGATGAAACGCGACCATCTCGGCAGCGGATACATATGAAACCGAGACATCCCTGATTCATCCCCACAGAGTCAGCCCATGAGCCCCTGCCATGTTGTACAGAGCCCCGCTCAGTCCAGCTGTTTCAAGACACGCCACACTGCGAAGTCGTCCAAATCCATCCCACCGTGACTGGATCTATGAAACAGCTGGACCCCTCACTCGATGTCGGACCCTGATCTGTTCATACAGAGCTGCTTCGAAGTCTCGACCCCAGTTTCAGTTAAATTGAGTCTACTCTAGGTACAGAAAACATGTCCTACTCGGAGAGAAAAGAAGAGAATAAGAAGCCACAATCTCTATATTAGGAAATAAAAGCCGGTCTTCCCCCCAACAAAGATCCAGAAATCTGGATACTTAACTTACACACAGCCTATCTACTAATCACCTTTCAACAATACATGCAATTCCTAGCACACAGTGCTCATTTTATCCTCAGAAGAAGAGAGTAAGTAGCAAGCAACTACTTACTCCTGGATGCACTGGTAGTAGTAAGGGTTCCACTGCTTGCAGGTAAGACCCGACTCGCAGCCAGTGGCGCCCTTGTAGTTGATTCCACCGCACTGCTGGTAGACCTTGATGGCGCCGCTGCTGCCGGTGGGGGCGGGGGCAGCAGTGGTAGTTGGGCGCGCGCTGGTGGTGAAGCCAGTGGGCTTCGAGGTGGGGATCACGACGCTGGTGGAGGTGGGGGCGACGGTAGGGGCGGAGGTCACGGTGTACTCCTCGTCATCGTCATCGTCGTTGGGGCAGCTGGTGTCCTCGGGCTCGGGGGCGGCGGTGGTGGACGAGGGAGCCTCGGAGGCGGTGGGGATCACGGCCTGGGAGCTTGTGGTGGTGGTGCGCTCAGCGGATGAAGTGGCAGCGGGCTCAGAGGTAGTAGTAGTAGTTGTAGTAGCAGCAGGCTCGGAAGAAGTAGCAGCAGGGGCAGAGGTAGTGGTAGCGGCGGCAGAGGTGGTGGAAGAGCCAGAGCCAGAGCCGGAAGAAGCGCCATCCCAGACGGCAGGGCCGGGGATGGGGTAGCTGGTGAAGCCATTGTAGAGGTCGAAGAGGACACCGGGGTCAGTGGCAGTGTAGGCGCCGGGAATGGAAACACCCTCGGGGAGCGTGCTGGAGCCGTCGGAGGTGACGGAGACCTGGACACACTCCATGTAGAACTGGGCACCACCCTCGCGGTTACCCTCGTGGAGGGCGATGATCTCGGGGCGGAAGAGGTAGTCACCGGCGGGGACGTCGGGGACGGTGACGGAGTGCTTGCCCTTGTTGTCGACGAGGGTCTTGACAGCCCAGGTGCCGTCCTCGTAGCCGTCCTCGGCGATCTTGACCCAGCCGTTGCCGGCGGAGCCCTTCTCGGTCTCGGCCATGTAGACCAGCACAGGGCCGAGATGGGAGAGGTCGATGATGTCGTCCGAGGCATCGCGGGAGTTGTGGTGCCACTCGAAGGTGATCTTGTCGCCGGCCTTGACGGAGAGGGTGGAGGCGGCGGCGGTGGCTCCGTTGACGTTGCAGGTCATGTCGGTCGAGGTGACATCGGTGACGGGCGAGTTGTTGGGGGGAGAGCGGATATAGCCATCAGCGCCGTTGCCCAGGCCCTGGTCCTCATCGTTGATCCAGACGGCCATGACCGTGGTGTGGGCGCTGACGAGCTTAGCGGTCGCTGCCAGAGCGAGGATGCTGAAAGCCTTCATTTTGAAGTTGAATGAGTGAATGAATGAGTGGAAAGAAAAGAATGTGAGTCACTAGGACTGAACAAAGGCAAACAAAAAGAGTGAATGATAGACTGATGGACAAACCAGAAAAGCGGGTAGGAAAACGACAGGCAGAAGCTCTTTATACCTCCATTATTTGTAGGGCTTGCCAGTGTTTAATGACTGGCCCTGCCAAGAGCGGAGCTTCATCTACTCCAGACTCGCTCCACCGACTGGCCCTGAATGGGTTCGTTGCGCCAGCCACTCACAGCGTCTCCTGCTGCCCCTCAATATGTGCCCTCGTTTCAGAGCGCCCTCTGCGAAACCTCGATATTAACCGGCGGTAAGCCCAATATCGCCCCTGATTGTCGTTAATCTACGCAAATGAATCTTGTCTCTCCGCCCCGCTTGGCGCCAGAGGAATGTGGGCTCGCATTCACCCGGAGCTGCAGCCTAAACAAGGATTCTGGTCTGATAGGCTACGAGAGAGATACGGAATACCGCGGCGAATTAAGAAAACGATGGTCCCTGAATAGATAACTAGATAGTCGTCTAGAATAACAAAAAAACCCTCGCAGCAAACCCCCTGATCAACCCCGTCACATCCTCCGACTCCCTCAGATACACCAGAAGATGCCCCTCCCCCTTGAGCACCTCCAAACTGACATCCGCTGTATTAACCAGCGCCCGCTGAATATCCACCGCATCCTGCACCGGATACGTCCGGTCGTCCTCCCCATGGATCAACAGCACAGGCACCCGAACCTCACCCAACCGACCGAGCAACCCCTCCCTCTCCATCATCGACCGCAGCGTCGGATCGATACTCTCCTTCCCCGAGTGTCGCTCGACCCAGCCATCCCTAATCCGCTGCGCCCGGGGGCCGCTGACATCCGTCGTCCCGCCCCAGGCCAATATGGCGCCGTTCATGATCGCCTCGCTGGGTGCGGGCGTCGACGTCCAGATATCACGGAGCTGGGGGAAGCCGGTCTTGTGCGCGTCAGATGCGGCGGAGGCGTTGGCGGAGAGGAGGATTAGGCCGGAGAGTCTGGACTGGTCTAGAAGGGCCATGCGTAGCGCGACCATTGTGCCCATTGAGATTGCTGCGACGAGGATGTTGGAGAGGTTGAGTTCGTCCTGCATATGTTGTCTGTTAGCAATCATCGGTCGATGTTCTTTCTTTTCTTGATTGGTAACGTACTACAAGGGAGAGGACGTCTTGTGCTTGATCCCAGAGGGTGTACTCCTTTCGGCCATTGATTGTTTTCCCGTGGCCATTCAAGTCAACGCAGACTAGATTTGTATCAGGAAGATGGGATGCCAGCGCCTGTGTCGTTTCTTCCCACATCGACGAGGACATCCATGAGGCGTGGATGAAGAGGATGGTCGGCTGCTCAGGTCGGAGAGCTGCCTCGGCGCACCAGTAGAGCCCGTTTTTAGCGAAACCAGAAGGCATTGCCAATGAGTAAATCGGTAAGAGAGTTCTTGAATTGTGAATCAGGTCGTGTGTATAGTCTAATTCTGGCGAGATTTGAAGCTGCAGTTATACACCCATCATAACGTTATCCCCTCGCCTGATACTTGGACGCATGTCGCGAATACGAGCGCACCAAAATCCAGCCTCAACTTACGTGAAATCCTTACGAGAGACAATCACCACCTTACAGAGGACAATTAAGAGATCGGAGAAAACATCCCTCCTAGTTCCACCGCGGAGTTTGTTAAACGAAGCTTGGTTGAGCGAGTGGGACCCTGATCTTCGCTGTGACATCATCACCACGACCACCCCTAAGCATACAGTAAGCATGCATCACTTCAAACATCTCACCACCGGATGTTTCTGCCCTCTCCCCCTTTTCTATTTCAGTTATAACAATCAAGCATGTCGCATCATGCCGTCGATGGCATCTCATCCGAGAACTGGGCCGACGTTACCGATGCCTCCGGTCGGCCACCGGGCCAGACGCTACGGGAGGGACTGGATACCGGGGTGCGGGTTATGGGTGAGTTTAATCGAATTGAGTTTGTTATATGAATGGAATAGAATTGAGTAATTGCATAGAAGACGGCCGCCTCGACATCAAACTCAGCGAACACAAGCCCTGGCTGCAGCGCATCGCCCGCCACACCAAAGAACACCCCTACCCGCGCGGCCCGATAGACCACAGACCCTCCGTGACATTCGACCCGGACGAAGAAGAATTGTACCCCTTACGCCTCAACATCGTCATCCAAGTCATCGGCTCGCGCGGCGACATCCAGCCCTTCATCGCAATCGGCCAGCGCCTGCACGCGCACGGCCACCGCGTCCGCCTGGCCACCCACCTCTCCTTCCGCGAAACCGTGCAGGATGCGAACCTCGAGTTCTTCAACATCGGCGGCGACCCCGCCGAGCTGATGGCGTTCATGGTGAAAAACCCGGGCCTGCTGCCGGACATGCGCACGATCCGCAGCGGCGCCATCCGCAAGCGCCGCCGCGAGATGCGCGATATCTTCTCCGGCTGCTGGCGCTCGTGCTTTGAGATGGGCGATGGGACGGGGATCGAGCATCATGTTGCGAGTGACCCCTGGAGTGAGGAGGTCGATTACCGTCATCTGCCGTTTGTGGCCGATGTGGTTATTGCCAACCCGCCAAGTTTTGCGCATATCAGTTGTGCGGAGAAGCTGGGGGTTCCGTTGAATTTGATGTTTACGTGCGTATACCTATATCTGGACACTTCTTTTCTACATACTAAGTACTGGAAGATGGGTGAGCTGATGTATTTCCGTAGGATGCCCTGGTCTGCAACGCAGGCGTTCCCTCACCCGCTCGCCAACATCCACTCGAAGAATACCAAACCTTCTGTTGCAAACTTTGCCTCGTACGCCATTGTCGAGATTATGCTCTGGGAGGGTCTCGGTGATCTGATCAACCGCTTCCGCAAACGCGAACTGGGGCTCGATCCCCTTGATGCCCTGCGCGCCCCGGGCATCGCGCACCGTCTTCGCATTCCATACACATATCTCTGGTGCGCTTTCTCCCTGCTAACACAATTCAACACAGCGCTTAAAGTACATGTATATATCTCAGGTCCCCCGCCCTCCTCTCCAAACCCCTCGACTGGCCTGGCTCAATTGACGTCGTGGGCTTCTCCACCCTCCCCGAAACAACCTCGTACAAACCCCCCGACGACCTCGCAGCCTTCCTCGCCTCGGGGCCCCCACCAATCTACATCGGCTTCGGCTCAATCGTCGTCGACAACCCATCCCGCCTCACGAACATCGTCTTCACCGCAATCCGCGCTACGGGCCACCGCGCCCTCGTCTCGCGCGGCTGGGGCAACATCGGCGCCGATCAGCCCGCAGCGGACGACATCCTCATGCTCGACAAGGTGCCCCACGACTGGCTCTTCCACCGCGTCTCCGCTGTCGTGCACCACGGCGGCGCGGGGACAACCGCTGCAGGTCTCATCCGCGGCCGACCGACCGTCATCGTCCCCTTCTTCGGCGACCAGATGTTCTGGGGCTCGATTGTCGCTCGCGCGGGCGCGGGCCCGGAGCCCGTGCCGTATAAGCAGTTGACGAGCGAGAAGCTCGCGGATGCGATCCGCTTCGCGCTTCGAGAGAGCACGCTAGAGAAGGCGGAGGAGTTGGGGGTGCAGATGCGTGAGGAGGAAGGGGCGCGGAATGCGCTCTGTAGCTTCTATCGGCATCTGGATGTGGCCGCGCTGCGGTGCGAGCTTTGTCCGTGCCGGCCGGCTGTGTGGTGGGTGAAGGGGCAGCACTCGAGGAATCCCAAGGGGAAAGGGGTCAAGCTGAGTGCGTTTGCGGCGACGGTGCTTGTTGAGACGGGGTTGCTGAAGCCGCATGATCTTGTTTTGTGCGTTTCCTGAACTGCCTCCCTATACTATTTCTATCCGGACGATCCACTAATATAGGCGTGCTAGGTACCGCTCGAAAGAATACGACACAAGCCGCGACCCCAGGGGCCCCATTTCCGCCGGCGCGGAGGTGCTCTACGGCGTCGTGACGGACTTTGTGAGCGCCATGGCCGAGGTCCCCACTGATGTTGCCGAGATGATCCGCGCGCATGGCCAGCATGGCAATCATCGTCGCTCGGGGGAGTCGCGGCGTCGGCACCGGCATCGTCATCTCCGACATGGCCAGCGCGGGCCGAATCCTGCCTGTGAGTGGAAGAAGAACCATTTTGCGCGTGGGCAGACGGATGCTGTGGTGGGATCGAGTACTCCGTCTAGGAATAGTAAGGAGAAAGATGAGGGAGGAAGGGAGACTGCGACAAGGGGTGAGCGTGGCAGTGACGGTGATGAAGCAAGCGAGAGCGAAAGCGAGTCTTTGAGCAGACGCAGCAGCTCAGCATCCAACTCCAACACCAACTTGTCTTCCATCTCAAACTCAGACTCTGCAACAAGCTACGCCTCCGCACACTCGCAGTCGCATTCTCACTCCCACTCCCACTCCCACTCACCCTCAAATCCCTCAAAGCAATCCCCACCCCTCACCAACATCGCCTCTGCAATCTCACGCACCCCAACAAGTCACGACCCCGACCTCACCGCCGAGCTCCAGACACTCAGTCTCGAGAACACGCTGCGACGCCAGCAGTCGCGCGAGAACTCCATCGAAGTGCGCGAAGTCCTCGCGGACGCGCGGTACCACGCCACACGCGCCGGCAAGCATCTGCTGAACTGGATCCTGCTTCTCCCAACCGACCTGTCGCTGAGTTTTTCGAAGGGGTTCCATAATGCGCCGAAGCTGTATCATGATCCCATGGTGCAGGAGACGCCGACGGTGAGAGGGGTTAGAGGGGGGTTAAGGGCTGCGGGCACTGTGAGCTCGTTTCTTTTTCTTATTGTTTGTTTTTGTGTGTGAGGGAGGTTGCTTTGCTAACTGTGTGAGTAGGAGTTTACGCAGGAGTTCTACCAGGGCATTACCGGGCTCGTGACGCAGCCCCGGTACGGGCACAAAGAGGGCGGGACGAAGGGGATGCTCAAAGGGGTTGGTAAAGGCGTCGGGGGTGTTTTTTTCAAGCCGGCTGCAGGTATGCCATGCCTATATTCCCCTCTATTCACTTCTTATGTGCAATGTTGACCTATCCACTAGGTCTCTGGGGCCTGGTCGGGTATCCGCTCGACGGAGTCCACAAGTCCCTCCGTCACTCCCTGGGCAAAAGCAAAGTCAAGGAGATTCTCGCTTCTCGCATCAGCCAGGGTCTGGGCGAGATGGTCGCAGCATCCCCCGAGGAACGCGCTGCGGTCATCCGTCGCTGGAACGAACTCCAGAAACGACACGAATCGCATGGCTCTTGACCATCACATCTAATGTATTACGATATACCCACGCTATTCTTGCTTAGCTTGTTATTTTCAGCATGAAATGAAGGCCATGACATACACTCAATTGTATATTCACCATCTGTTAGATTCACCCGCGCGACGTACAAAGTTTCTGCCAGCAGGACTGTTGCCATTACGGTCCGCGTGGAAGAGCAGCTTCGCGCTGTCTTTTGTGATAGCTCTACGATATCTAACCCGTCGACCCCACTTAGGGAGCTGAAATTACGTCGTTCCCTGGGACCAACACGAGGAGTCCACTGAAGCCACATTAGTCTGACTTGATATCCAACAGATGCTACCATCCTTCAATAATAATATATTCTTCCTCCTTAATTTTGACGATGCCGATCAGTCAGATACAAGATTGTCAGGACAGTCACCCCTTCCAAGCTGCGTCGTATTTAACTCTCCATAATCGACACACGCAATGCAGCTTTGCTCAAGCTGGCCCGGCGGATCTGCGGCTCAGGAACACTATTTTCCACGCTTTGCCCAGTCGATGCTAGTCTGCGTGTTCGCCAACATGCAGTCAGCACTGTGATTGGGTTTAACCCCTCAGGGTACACGAGCTGCGCCACAAGCTGAGCCTCTGGGCAAAAGCAACTCTGCCAAATTGCGCGTTTTATTAACGCCTGATCCCGCATTACCCCTCAGCCTCACCTCACCTCGTGTCTCTCTTCTCTTCTCCCCTCTCCTCTCCTTTTCTTTACCTCATCTCTCCCTCCCTCCTGCATCGCTATTTTTATCCGATCAGGATGTCGTACCCGCCCCCCAACCCCAACAGCGGCTACCCCTACTCGCAGCCCCCGCCGCCGCAGGGCTACCCCGCCCAACCTTACCCTCCCGCCTCCTATCCCCAGCACCAACAGCCTGTCCAGTACGGCGGCCCTCCCCCCCATTCAGGTGCAAGCCCTGCTCCCCCAGGAAGCACCGGTGGCTACCCTCCGCACACCCAGCAGCCCTCGCCACACCCGCAACAACAGCATCCTTCTCCCTACCAGCAACCCCCCTACGGCCAGTACCCGCCGCAGCAACAGTACCAGCAGCCGCCGTACGGTCAAGCCCCAGGTCCCGGCTGGGGCGCCACCCCGCCCCCTCCAGCCCAGTATGGCACCCCTCCTCCTCCCCGCGCCGCTCAATACCCGCCGCCGCACGGTCAATACCCTCCTCCGCAGCAGGGCCACTACCCGCCACAGGGCGCGCCTCCCCCCGGTCCTCCTGGCGGCGGCTACGGCGGCTACCCGCCTGCCGCACCGGTCCCTGCACCCCCATCGCTTGGCTACGACCCCGACCAGCGCGCGTCCGGCGACGCAAGCAAGGAAGCAGAGGCACTCCGCAAGGCAATGAAGGGCTGGGGCACAGACGAAGCAGCACTCATCGCCGTGCTCACGAAACCGGACCCGCTGCAGATGGCGCTGATCCGGCACACGTACACGGATCGCATCGGGCGCAACCTCGAGAAGGACTTGAAAAGCGAGCTGTCCGGCGATCTCGAGCTCATCCTCGTCAGTCTGGCCGCGGGACCCCTCGGCCAGGATATCGCGTATCTGCGCGAGGCGCTCTCGGGGATCGGGACCGACGAGGTCGCCATCAACGACGTGCTCATCGGGCGCTCGAACGCCGACCTCCGCGCGATCAAGTACGGCTACGTCAGCAAGTACTCCAAGGCGCTTGTCGATGATATCAAGAGCGATCTCTCCGGCAAGACGGAGAAGTTCTTCGTCATGCTGCTGAACGCCGTGCGGCCCGAGCGCGGGACGTACTTTGACCAGGCCGCCGTCGACAAGGACGTGCACGAGCTGCACCTCGCGACGACCGCGAAGACCGGCACGGACGAAATTGGCGTCGCCGCCGTGTTCCTCGGCGCGTCGGATGCGAAACTCGCCGCGGTCGCGCAGGCCTTCGAGGCCAAGTACCACATCTCGCTTGAGAAGACCATCAAGGACGAATTCAGCGGACACCTCGAGAAGGCCCTGCTCGCCATCCTCGCCCGCTCCAGGGACCCGCTCAAGTTCGACGTTGAGACCCTGCTCGCCATCGTCCCCGTCGGCGGCGGCGCGGCGGATATCAAGAGGCTCATCTACTGGGTCGTGCGTCTCCACTGGAACCCGCCGCACCTCAAGCAGGTCAAGGAGGCGCTTCTGCAGCGCACGGGGAGCGACTTTGGGCGCAGGCTCAAGGCCGCCGTGCCCCCCGGTGATCTGCAGAATGCGATTATGAAGGTTTGGGTTTAGTTTTAGTACCGCCTAGGAGGGGTTTGCTTACGGCCGTTAAAGTTGGACATTCTTTTTGTCAGTTGAATTTTCGATACTATTGGGACTGGGAGGATGCCATGGCAGTATGTAATGATTTGGTAATGGATTCTTATGCGATAAGTTATTGTTTCTACGCACAAAATATCCCTCGCTTGGTCGCTTGCTTGCTTGCTATAATCTCAATAATTCGTCACGTCGTAAGACAGCCAGTGTCATATTGTATCATCCGTCACCTCCGTCTAATCCCCAGCCGCTCAGCGTATTTCCGGCCTCGCATCCGCAGCGGCCGTGGCTCGGTCTGCATCTCGCTCGCCCGCGTCTTCTCCAGCCCCGCGGCAAAGGTATCCCCCTTGCCGACATGCTCATGCACATGGATGTATATCGGGATATCGCTGCAGCTGTTGTTCTTCTGCAGCGTGTGTCTGAGTGAGGCACCACCGCCATCCTGTTTGCCAGCAGCGACAGCGCGAAGATGCAGAGGAAGCGGCAGCGGCGAGGTATGCCTCCTCACCAGCCCTCTCACAGCATCGACGATCTTCTCCCTGACACACACGCTCCGCGCCCGTGTAACCGTCTCCAGTGGTGACGCTTCCCGACGCGGGATATCGACTTCTCTCGCCCGGCCTCTCGGCCCCAGGAACACAACCTTCTTCTCGTGCACCTTCGCATATGCATCGAAGAGACCCTCGCCCCCTTCTTCTTCTTCCTCCACTTCCTCTTCACCGTCGCTAGCAGGCCCGATGATGTCATCATCCCCCTCCCACTCATCATCACTATCATCCTCATACTCAACCACCTCGCCGAGATACCGCTTCATATCCTCCTGCGCCTCTTGTATAGACCGGCGCAGGAGCCGGTGGTGGCCGAGACATCGTCGCAGATCCGGGTCGCCTGTGGATGTCTCCTTCGAGAGCTTCTGTTTCGAGAGAGTGGCGAGCTTCGTGCAGCGCGCGCTTGTAGTTGTAGTTGTTCCTCTGTTCTTCTGCCGCGCGAGGAGGATCGGCGGGATGCGCGTGTTGGGCTTCGGGGCGTGACTGAAGGGGTCCATTTCCCTTCCTCTTTATTCTTTTGATATTATTTCTTCCTTTCTTGTGAAGGTTGGTTTGTGGTTTGTTCGGAGAGGTTAGAGGCGTGGGAGAGAGTAGTAAAGTAAAAGGAAGGCTGAGGAGGTAAGGACGGAAGCCTCTGCGAGGTAAATGGTAAAACTTGTAGAGAAGAATATAATATACACTAAGAGAAGAGAATCGACATGTCTCCAGGCGGAGCAGGGATCAGCGCTTTCCCTTTATACTATACCCCTCGCAAATACAACCCTCTAACTTTTCCCTCAAGCCGGAGCTAATCTCACCTGGCATCGGCTGTCGCCTACCAAAACCTTATATGCAGGGTCTTAACAAGCTTCATCCAGCGAATCACACCCTTATCAAAGCGCCATCGCCACGATCGACCCACGTCTATCAATCCGGGGGAGAACCGTGTTTGACACAAACTCTAATTCTCTTTCTTTGACTGGGGACAATAGACCCGTCCAGCCAGACAGCGGCTCTGTCTATCGGCAAGCTTTTAGAGCCCACACAAGGGTGGGTTTTGTGGGCTGGCTGGTTCGCAGCTTAGGGTGGCGTGGGGTCTGGGCCCCCCGTAGTGGTGTCATAGACTTTGTTTCGGCCGGAGCGGCGGGCTCACATTCGCGGGTTTAGCCGACGAGGCGATGGTTCCGTGGTTCCTCTATGTGCTCTGATACTACGCTAGGGACCGTGCGGGAGCTGCTGTCCATGGACAAGAGCTCTTGTGGCGGGATCGATCCCATTCGAGGATATGGACGCCGACAAAAGTACGTGGGGGTTGGGTTGGGGTTGCGGATGTCACTACCTGCATTAACATCTATATCGCAATAGCTCCAGTTTAGTGGGGAATAATTAGATTATTGGAGTGATAAGATAACAGATATGAAGATAAGTAATTATCTCAAAGAAATATGCCGTCATTGACCTCGTTGAGAGGGGTTTCTGAGTTTCTGAGGGTCCAAGCAAGGCTGGATAGAGAAATTGACAGCACTCCCCCACATATAATCAAAAAAGGAAGGTATGTAGAACTCGAGTCGTTGAACCACTACTCTTCATCAATTGGAAGACTGCATGACTGAGTGTTTTATTTCGCCTCGTTAGTTAATTATGTCGTAAGGTGGCCAGTCCTACATTCATCTCGCTTCCTTATCCCCTTCCCAGAACACATCGAATTAGAATTATCATTAAACACTAAGTAGTAATGAACAGAAGAGCAAGCCCAAGGCCTAGAACCACTCCTCCAGTCCAGGCCTGCGCCGCCAACACAGACGCAGACTCCTCCCCGGCGCCGCCTCCCCCTCCACCGCTGGGCCTGTTCTGCTTGACCCCCGTCGCATTGCCCACCCAGGCATTCCAGTTGGTCAAGTTCCCTGGACACTCCTTCTCAATACTCCTCCCCTTCATCTGTGCCAGAAATGCGCTATCCCTTTCCAGTGTGACAACAACCTCCCCGGTCCTCTGCCCCATATCCACAGACCCATGATACACCCCTATCCCCCCACTTGGCACATCCGTCCACTCCGCGCTGCGATTATCCCCCCCAATGCTAACCCTAACATCCGCACTCGCCTCCAACAACGCCGAGTAGAACACCTTATCCTCCAATACCTCCCCAGGCTCCATCAGCGTCTGGCCCTGGTTCTCACCATTCCCCGTCGTTTTCCCATCCGCACAGCTATCTGCATGCGAAAGCCGATACCACACACTGAGCACCTCCTCCTCAATCTCCCCTACCGCCCCCTCCCTCTCCTCCGCACTATCCCCAGCCTTGTACTGCGCAATCAGATACGGCAGCGTCACCCGCCACCCATCATGCGGCATCCCGCCGACATAGTCAAACGGCGCCCCCGCCTCACCCAGGATCCCCGTCGCACCTTCCACCAGGGGTCCAATGTAGTGACTCTCCCCGTAGTCGTTCCAGGTGAGGATCTCCACGTACTCTGGGTTCAGCTCGAGCACCTGCTCCCACCGGTCATACCAGAGGTCATCCCCGCGCCACACCCAGTTCTTGTCGAACCGCTTCAGGTTCGTGTAGAACCACGGAGAGACGGGCATGATGTATGGGCGGCCGTTCAGCACGCTCATCCACTCTTCGTCCTCCGTCGTGTTCATCCGGTGCGTCCCCTCCGGCCACGCATCCCAGCTCATCAGCCCGTCGACGGCCTCGATGCCCCCAGCGCGCCGCGGACCCACGGACGTCCAGTCCGGGATGAAGAAGCAGCACCCCGCTTCCCCATCATCCGTAGTCGCATTTGCATTTGCAGTCCGGTTATGCACCGTCTTCTTGATATCACTCCAATCGCCCGCAGCCTGGAACCCTTCAAAGGTCGTCACGAGGGCGCTACCGTCGGAGTGTCGATAGTACGCTTCGCGCGGCGTGTACTCGGTCAGGATATCCACGACGCGGTCCTTCGGCCAGTGGCCGTCGCCGGAGTAGTCGAGGGAGAAGAGGAGCTTGAAGTTGAGTTCCTCGGCGGCGGCGAAGGCGTCGCGGAGGGCGCGCGCTGTGTGCGGCATCCCGTAGCCGGCGTTTAGGGCGAAGGCGTCAATGGATGAGGCTTGTGCGAGCTGCATATCTGTTTTCCATGTGGCGAGGGTGTAGTTTTTTGTGTTTGCGACCTGGCGTATTTTGTTACTTTTGGACGTAGGTGGGAAAGAGTCAGATGTAACATACCATAAAATGGGCAAAGACGGCTTTAGACTGGGAACACTGAGAGAATAGAGATGATAGAAGGAGGGCGAGCAGGGGGAGGGACTGCAGGCGTGGGCGTATCCATGTTGGTGGTCTCCTTGTCCATGTCGATGTCTGGCTGGGAGACATCGTGGGAAACCAGACTTTGGCGTGATAACGGAGGAAACGAAAGAGAAGAGCACATTTGGGGGGAGTCAACTACTAATACCAAATTTGTCGAAGCACAGTTCTCAGGAGGTCAGGATAGGAAAGAGAAAACCCTAACGAAGTAGGCTCGAGTCAAGACTGCTCTATTGTGATTTCTAGGCACTAGTGGTCTGGACTCTTGGTGGAGAGACAGTCTAAGACAGTACTTTATGTAAATAATGATATTCAGGAGCAAAGCGATTATTATCTTCTCCCCCCGCGAGTAGACAAGGAGCGGTAATGAGATGTCAGACACTATTGCGGTGATATGTCAGATGCGATGTGACATGTACGTCTACTCTTCTTATATCTGGCCCGAACGACGAACGCCCTTGACTCACTCGGATACTTTAACCTCATGAGAAACATCAGATTCCTCTATTGAAGTCAATATTCTTGATTTCTTTGCAGGCACTGCCCCCAGATGCAGACATCCGGCTCACTCCCAGTGGATGTCTCACAGCGGCCAAGTCAGCCGGCTTGCATGAACTAAGTAAATAATGACTTGATTAAAATCACCTAATGCATGGATAAGCGCAGCCTGATGCGAACTGTTACGTCGC
The DNA here is from genome assembly GCA_027569055.1 of Aspergillus baeticus. Lineage (NCBI taxonomy): Eukaryota > Fungi > Ascomycota > Eurotiomycetes > Eurotiales > Aspergillaceae > Aspergillus > Aspergillus baeticus. The sequence goes on from JAPDEI010000074.1 coordinate 75,329, forward strand.
CCGTTACGCGCCAAACTACCGGTCAAGAACCAAGTCAGTCTCAACAGACAGCGTGCGTCTTGCCAGTGCGCCCCTGGAGCGAATGCTCCTCCCCACCATAGAAGGAATGCGCATTCGGAAGACTCGTTCCGTGCTCAGCAAGATACCTGTCACATCTTAGCGTCCGCTTTGATATTTTCAAGAACATTGCAAGGGGAACTTGAGAGAAGACAGGAGAGAGAGAAGGAAAATGGAAAAATGCTCACTTGGTATACTTCCCAATCATCTCCTCGTCCATATCCTCCAGCCACTTCATCGCCATCTTCACATCTTCGATAAGGATCCCACATCGGTGCGCCGTGAAATCCTCCCGGATAACCACGCGCATCAGCTTCATATTGTTACTCTTCGGCGCCATCGTATACGCGGGAACAACCCAACCACGCCGTCGCAGGACAGCGGAGAGCGCAAACTCGTCATACAGCCTGCTATCCTCGCCGTCGTCGGGGAGTCGGAACGCAACGAGCGGGACGCCGCCCCCGTCGTTTCCCGAGTTGTCGCTGAGGATCTGGAATCCGAGGTCTGACAGGCCGCGCGCGAGTTGTTGCGAGATTGTGACGAGGTTGCGCATGATGGCTGCGTAGCCGTCGCGGCCGAGTCGGATCAGTTGGTAGTACTGTCCGATGACATGTGCGGCGCCTTTGGAGAAGTTTAGGGTGAATGTTGCCTGCTCGGCACCCAGGTAGTTGACGTTGAAGATGAGTTCCTTGGGGAGGTATTCGGGGGAGCGCCAGAAGACCCAACCAATGCCGGGGTAGACCTGTCTCAGTCTTTTATTAGCCATTGCGGAAAGGAAGGTAGAATTCATCGTACAAGGCCGTATTTATGCCCAGAGACATTAATCGAGATGACCTTCTCGAGTCGGAAATCCCATGCCCGCTCGGGGCAGATGAACGGCGCGACGAACCCCCCACTCGCAGCATCAACATGAATCGGACAGTCAATTCCCCGCTGGACAAGCAAGTTATTAATCCCCTGAACATCTTCATACTGCCCTGTATATGTCGTCCCCAGAATCGCACAAATCCCAATCGTGTTCTCATCGACCAGATCGACCGCCTGCTGCGGATCAATCACGTACCGCTCTTCCGTGCAGTAGACATACCTCTCCTCGACATCAAAGTACCTACACGCTTTCTCCCAGCACACCTGCACGGCACTGTTCATGATGATATTCGGGTTCGAAGTATCCTTACTGGCGTCGCGGCGCTTCTTCTGCCAGCGTTTTTTCATCGCGAGCAAGCCAAGCATGATTGCCTCGGACGAGCCGACGGTCGATGTGCCCATTGCGGCTTCGCTTAAGTCTTGCTGCTGCGTGTCCGGGTGGGAGTGCGCGTTTGTAGGCGCGTTGAAGAGATCCGCGATCATGTTCACGCAGCGGGTTTGCATCCGCGCCGTCTGCGGGTACTGCTCGAAGTCGATGAAGTTCTTGCTGATCGCGTCCGCCATGAGCGATTGCGCTTCGTTGTCCTGACTCGTTAACCCTCGTACTGTCCTGTTTCTTCCCCGTATGTGTTGTAACATACCATATACGTCGTAACAAAACTCGCCATACTACATCATCATCATCATCATTAGCACCTAGCACTTTACCGCATTTCCCGGACTCGGGGTATACACACTTCAGTAACGGATTCCCATCCAGACTCAGCTCATCCCGGACCAGCTGGTGCGCGACATCGGGCGGCATGCCGCGCTGGTTCATCACGTAGAGCGGCAGCTCCTCGGCCGCGTACTGCGTCCCGTAGACGCCCGCATACTGCGAGTCTTGCACGGAGACGTCGCGGGTTTCGCGGCGGGTGCGGTGCGATTCGGATTCTTGGGTTACGCGCGAGAGGTTGACCATTTTGCCGGGTCCTGTTTTTTTATCCGAGAGTTTAAGGGGGTATATTGGATGGTGTTTTACAAGGGATTATTCGGGGTGCAGGTGTTGTTGCTGAGGTTGCGTTCGGCGGTCGTGTGGATGACCTCACCACTTCCACATCAGACTGACTTGACCTCTCCGCTCAATTACATCCATAATACTAGGAGAAATTAAAACTTTAAATCCAAAATATCAATATCCAGTCCATACGGAACATCCACCTTCCTCAACTCCTCTACATCCACATCATCCGGCGCGAAAACCCTACCAAAGTACATATCAGCTACCGATGACACCACACCCAGATTTGTGAATCGTTTGAACAAGTAGGGATAGATAAGATAACTCACTGCATGTAATGAATAGGCGGCACAGTCAACGACGAGTCAAAGTCATCTGGAATCTCGAGGTTGCGGCCTTTGTATATCTCGCGGATTCTACTGGAGGTTAGTTCGTTCTATCCCAGCCCCTCGGGCAGGGGCAGTGGCGGATAAGAAGAGGCTGCAAGTACCGATCAGCAAACTTCTTCCTGTCCCCGAATTCCTCGTGCGCGGGTACAGAGGCGAAGCGGATATCGAAGTTCTAGGGCTCGTTAACAACGACGATAGTAGGTAAGGTAGGTAGTGTGGCGGGCGGGCGAGCGGCACGAACTAATTCTTTGGTCATGGTACCTGGAAATGGCAGCACAGACGAGCTGAAATTTTGTTTAGGAAGGTCCTTAACGGTTGGCTCAGAAGCGCGGAAGGGAGCGACGACTGGAAGTTTATAGCTTCGTGGCGAAGTGGCAGACTTGCCACTTTGGGTTCAATCTGGCCAGTCTATGCTCTTTGACGGCGAAGCTCGGTGATATCATGGAGATTCTCAGAGACTTGGTTCGATGCGGGGATCGAGCCCACGGATCTAAGTCCCTCAAGGTTCGTCTATCGACACCCTCTATTGGCCGCATCTCTAAGTGGCAGTTTCCACTGAAAAAAGCTTTGGGGTCTAGACTCCCCCACTTCGTTTACCAGCTGAGTTGATAACGACCTTCCTAAACTGGACAGCCGGGGGCGATTCGGAGATATTTCGTTCATCATCAGTTGGTGAGTCTAACCACCAAAGCTGTCTAGTTGCTACTGCCTTATCGTACACTCTATCATCCAATAACAATCTATCTTAATGCTCGCAAAGACAGAAATTCCCCTCCTGATAAAGATAGTCGCTGTGTTCGGCTTTCATCCCCCGCTCCTTCATGAGTTCCAGCCTGTAGCCCTTGGCTTCTTCCATCGACATCAACCCCTCCTGGCCAGAGGGAGCATCCTTCTGCCCGTCCCTCCGCCAGTCCTCTCGCTGCGGCGGGACATTAGCCGAGGAAATAACCCGCCGGTGCGGATCAACGAGGAAGAGTGCAAGGATCTTCCGGTGTCCAGGTTTCGAAGCATCTGCAAGCGAAAATGGAGAGACGCGGTGCTGGAGTGTGTTGGGGAACGTGATGAGACGGCCCTCCCTGCACTCGACGCTACCGAGCTCCTGCGTAACCAGTCCCTGGTTGTGCCCGTCGACGGTGTCGGGGAAGCCGTAGACTTGTTGCAGGAACTCATGCTGGGACTGCTCGTAGTAAAAGTCGTAGAAATCGTCCATGCCACGGTGCCGGAAGGCTAGTGAGCTAGGCATGATATTCTTGTTGTCGTAGTAGTAGATTGCTGAAGCGGCGATTCGTTCGTTCTATGCGTGCGTTAGCCCAGCTATCCCTGAATGGCGGAAGACGCCAGCAGTGGATGACAGTCTCACCAATTGACCTTCTATATGCCAGGTACCCCCCTCATATTGCGGTTTCTCCGGTGTAAGTTCGATATTCGCCAGCTTGACAATGACCTGCAAATTCTGATTCGGAAAGTGTTTTGTAAAATTGACATCCTCTTCCCACGAGTCCTTGACCTGGAACCGTGTCGACGGCTCAGGCTGTTTGATCCGACGTCTGGAAAACCAGGCATCGTACTTTTCAAAATGAGCGTCCTCGTCAAAATCTTCCCCGGGATCTTCGGGATACTCCGGCTCTGGCTCCGTGTCTGGCTCGTACTCGACTCGTCTGTACTGGATCCGTCCCCCTTCGAATGGCTGCCTTGTCAGGGACTTCTCCCAGAGCGGAATCGTCCGCGCGAGTATTTTCTCGACGGCTTCATACAGCGCCCGATGCGCGACCGGGTGCGCGTTGTTGATATACGAGACAATGCGACATTCCTTCGTCTCCGAGAGCTCTACTTCGCACGGCAGCCACTGGAATTGGGTGCTGTATTCCGGCGGATTGCTATACCGCGAGAAATCGTGGGTTTGATAGTTTGGCGAGAGGATGGGTTTGGCATCGTCCTGCGGCGGGGTCGGAACGAGTTCTCCCTGCCCGATGCTATCCAGACAATCATCGAGGCCGAGTACCCGATCGGGCAGAACGCGGGTGCGGCCATATATCACCGGGAACAGGGAAGGATGCACCAGATCAACGACCGTATCGCCCGAGTTGGGGTGATAGTCTTTCGCCTCGGCGGGGACATCTTCCAGCGGCGCGACGGCGCTTTGCAGGCGTGCGCGTAGCTCCTGTGAAACGGCCGTGTCGGATTTGACGACGCCGTCGTCGAAGACCTCGACGAACTGGTTCTGGGGGAAGCGGCTCGCTTTCCAGCGCAGCTCTTGGATGATCCAGTTTAGCATCCGCTTGGAGACGTCCTGTCCGCTATGGAGAAGCTCCGTCCTCCATTTCGCGGTGATCTTGTCGTCCCAGACCTTCTTGTCCCAGTCGTGCTTGTCGGTTATGGCGTTCATGATCCTCATCATGGTGATTTCTCTCTGAGTGACTAGCTTGCTAATTAATTGGTTAGCCATACCATCTCGATGTCCTCAAACAGGCATAGCTGTGGATTGGTTGAATGACACCAGCTAGCGAGTACTCACTCGAGATAGCCACCGTCAATATGCTCCGGATCAAGCGCATTCGGAAAGCCATTGACCGAGTAGCGGTCAACAGCATTATGCTGTCGCATTACAGCATACTATTAGCCGATGCCTATTTGCGGTGCCGTGGGTAGATCATACATTAGGCTCGAAATTCAGGGGCACGTTGAAGCCAGGCATCTCTAGCAGGGACTGCGATTGTTTATTGGCAACAGAGCTGCTCATCCTGGCCCTGGGAGCGCTCCAGGCGCTTGGCCCGCGGGGAGCACCCAGAAGAAGCGATCGGCAGCGCTGCATTGCGCGCAGATCGATCGTGATCGTGGTTGGGTCGGATCGTCGGCGATTGAGATTGTTGATGGTGAGCCGCGCGAGATGGAGTCGGTTTCTTGGCGTTTGCCCACTACACCAGGTTAACAATAATCACGACAGGGCTCTTTGGTAGAAAGGCTGGCTGTTTCTAAAATCTTCCTCTTCCACTGGGAATAATAGGTTTGAGTAGCTGTTGGGTTTGCGTGGAAATTTTTGTGATATGCCAATATATATATTGAGACAAGAGTATGGGGATAACTCGTCTTACAACAGCACCAGAAAAAATGGGTGAAACCTGACCAAAATAGAAAATAGGATCTGAGAGTGCTGAGTAATTGGGATTTACTCTAATTGTCAGGGATAGTGATACGATACTTGGAATAAGCTCTTAATCCATTGCTATAGCTTGCAAGAGTCAATAACAACCTCATTGTCATTGGTGGCTGCGAATAAGTGGCGAGGATGCTAGAGGTGAATATAGAGCAAAGCTTGAAAGCAGACAACATCCAATCAGCTCCTATGGCTCAGTTGGTAGAGCGCATGACTAGTAATCATGAGGTCCGCGGTTCAAATCCGCGTGGGAGCATTTCTTTTTCCTTTTTGTTTTTGTTCCCCACAGCGACTCGACTAGACTCGATTGAGACTCGATTGACAACACATTCCACTCATTGATTATTATATCCTTGTCCCACCTAATAGCTGAGTGAGATTGATTGATCCCTTTGCCAATTCCCGCTTGATTGCTTTTTCATCTTCATTTGGCATGCATGACGCCTAACCTGAAGTGGCCATTTGTGGCGCCTGCGCACCACTCAACATCAGCAGCTGCCGCTAGCCCGCATGGCACTTGGCTCAAGAGAGCTTGGCGCTTGCTTCAAGGGTTCAGGAGTTTCTTCAGAACTTCGTGTCGCGATGAAGATCATGCTCGAGATTGGGCCACCGAGCGTGTCCGGGGGGTGGAGGCGGGGTATCGTGTGTAACAGATTCGTCATGCCCGCGAGGGGTGTATTTAATTTGTCACCCCTCGCTGTGCCTGCCACTGCATACTTTCCTCCCTCCCTCCCTTCCACGATCACCACTCCTCTAGCTACACAGCAGAAGAAGGGGAAAAGTAAAGCAAAGGAACGAAACCATGGCGACTGCCTCACAGAATAAGATCGAGCCCGGCTCCTTCAACACTCCGATCGGCACTTTCCCCGCAACATGCACCTCCACCAACATCGACGCCTACGCCGTCGCCACAGACATCGTCGACCGACTCAACGCCGCCCTCGCAGCGAGCGACATCCCAGCCATCACATCGCTCTTCCTCGAAACGGGCTTCTGGCGTGACCACCTGTGCCTAACATGGGACTTCCACACTGCCAAGGGCCGCGAGAGCATCGCCAACCTCCTCAATTCAGGCACGCTGATCAAGAGCATCGACATTGACCGCTCCACGGCCTTCCGCGAGCCACAGGTCACGGCCATCGACGCCATTGGCGACGTCATGGGCATCCAGTGCTTCATCACAGTCACGACGCCAATCGGGGCTGGTCGCGGCGTTGTCCGTCTAGCCGAATCCTCCCCCGGCAGATGGGAAATCTACACCATCTACACAGCGCTGTCCTCGATAACCGGCCACGAGGAGAAGACCTACAGCAACCGCCCCTTCGGCGCTGCGCACGGCGCCGTCCCCGACCGCCGCAACTGGCAGGACCGCCGCACCGCAGAGCAGAACCTCACCACCAACGAGGATCCCAACGAGCCAGCAGTCGTAATCCTCGGCGGCGGCCAATCAGGCCTAAGCATCGCGGCGCGACTCAAGATGCTCGGCGTGCGCACCCTCATCATCGACGCAGAGGACCGCATCGGCGATAACTGGCGCCGCCGCTACCACCAGCTCGTCCTGCACGACCCCGTCTGGTTCGACCACATGCCCTACCTGCCCTTCCCGGCCAACTGGCCCATCTTCACGCCCAAGGATAAGCTCGCCGAGTTCTTTGAGTGCTATGCGGCGCTGCTGGAGCTGGATGTCTGGACGCGGACGACGTTGAGGGCTTCAAGGTGGAGTGAGGAGGAGAAGCGCTGGACGCTTGAGGTTGCTAGACGGAGCGCGGATGGTGGGAGTGTTGTGGAGGAGCGGGTCCTCAGGCCGAGGCATGTTATCCAGGCCACGGGGCACTCCGGGGAGAAGAATCTGCCGCTGTTTAAGGGGGTTGAGGGCTTCCAGGGCCGTCGTGTGTGTCATAGCTCTGAGTTCCATGGCGCGGAGCCGAATGGGGAGGGGAGGAAGGCTGTCGTGGTGGGATCGTGCAACTCGGCGCACGATATCGCGCAGGATTACTATGAGAAGGGGTACGAGGTGACCATGGTGCAGCGGTCATCGACCTGCGTTATCTCGTCCAAGGCGATTGTGGACATTGGGCTCAAGGGGCTGTATGAGGAGCACGGGCCGCCTGTTGAGGACTCGGATCTGTTTCTGTATAGTATCCCCAGCGAGCAGTTCAAGGCGCAGCAGGTACGCATCACGGCGCTGGAAAATGAGCATGACAAAGAGCTCTTGGAGGGGCTTGAGAAGGCGGGATTCAAGGTGGACCGTGGCCCTGACAATGCGGGGCTACTGATAAAGTACTGGCAGCGGGGAGGAGGCTATACGATTGAAGTCGGTGCTGGAAGACTCATTGTTGAGGGCAAGATCAAGGTGAAACAGGGCCAGGAGATTGCAGAGATCACGGCGACCGGCGTGCGATTCGGCGATGGATCTGAACTACAAGCCGACGAGATTGTCTTTGCGACGGGGTACCAGAACATGCACACGCAGACGAGACAGATCTTTGGGGACGAGGTCGCGGACCGCGTAGCGAGTGTCTGGGGCCTGGACGAGGAGGGCGAGTTCCGCACGATGTGGCAGAGGACCGGGCACCCTGGCTTCTGGTTCATGGGCGGGAATCTGGCGCTGTGTCGGTACTTCTCGCGGTTCCTGGCGCTGCAAATCCTCGGCATTGAGCAGGGACTGCACAAGTGACAGGGATATCTGACAATGCCTTCTTCTTGTTGAACTTGAAAAAAAAAAAAAGAAATTCAACATCATAGCATAGCAGAGACAAGCAACATGGTATCATTTCAAGTCTAACAAATCTATCGCCCAGAGCAGAGACAATATATACCAACTCCTCCAAATAATCAAAACTCCAGCCCCCAATTGGCCGTTTAATCAACTAACCGAACGACTGACTAACCAACCCACCCCTCCTTCCGGGCAACCCAGACGCCCATGGTGACAATCAGCGTGTACAGCCCCGCGCCATCAGCCCCATCGTCGATCATCAGCGCCCGGAGCTCCCTTTGCCAAGCATCCATGCCCCCAACGTGCAAACCCCGCCGGGTCAACTGCGCCAACCACGGCCTGCGCGATGACGTCGTTCTTCCAGAAGAAACGCTGAGCACGAACCGGTCGCCCTCGTCGCTCTGCTCCGTGGCTGTGCTGCTCGATGCGCTGGGTGGCCGGTTCTCCCACGAGAAGACGAAGCCTACCGCATCGTCGCCGGCTAATCCGTTCCCTTCGAGATCCTGCATGAAGCGGTAGTGGCCTGGCGATGGCGAAGTCGCGTCCCAGACGGAGCCCGAGAGGGGGAAGTAGAGTTCAGCTTCAGGAGGACTGTCTGTCGTGCCCTTGGATTTCGGTTTCGGGGATGTATGAATGACGGCGACCACGTCCTCCTCCTCCTCCTCTACATCGGTTTTCGCTTTCTCTGTATCTTTATCCTTTGCTCGTTTCATGCATCGAATCTTGCGATCCTCATTCTCTTCGCCCGAGCTCTCATGCTCCTGCTCCTGTGACGACTTGCTCTTCCGCCGACTGGCCCCAGACTCCGATCGCGGCTTCGTCCCTTTCGTAGCGCCATTCCCGTTCCCATTGCCCAGAGCAGCCCTCTCCCCATTCCGCTGCTCGGACACTCCCTTCCCGCCCCTCCTATTCCTCAAATGCACAAACGGCTCGCTCTGCACGAGGTACATATCGCGCGAATGCGCCTTGCGCGCGCCGACGGACTTCCCAAACGTCGAGGGCTGGTAGAGCTCGAGGATCGGGATTGCGCGGGCCGCCGCTGCCGCATTCTGTGGACTTGATGAGGAGTAGTGGAGCTGCTGGATCTGGAGGAGGAGGCGTGAGGAGAGACGGAGGCCGCGCGGGCGCTGGGACTTGGATTTGGATTTGGATTTCGGCGGAGGGTGTGCGAGCGGGAAGGTTTGTGGGGGGATTGTTGGGGGCCTACTTTTATAGATTCGTGTTAGTTTTATTTATTTATTTATGCTTCAATGGGGGAGGGGATATAGTAGATAGATAGATGGAGAGACGAACTTATTATTTGAATACGTTGACCCGCCTGAGTCCGAGCCCGAACCTGCTCGTTTCGTGCGGCTCATGGTTGTTGATTGTGATTGTGGTCGTGGTCGTGGTCGTGTTGTTGGGTCTGGATGTTCGGAAACGAGTATCGTCGGCGGCTCAATCGCAGTAGCGGGCCTATTGTGTTGTTCCTGTTTGAGATCGACAACACTCGTAGGATCGCCCCGGAAATATCGAACGAAATTCATCGCGCCAGCAGGAGGGGACGGTCAGCAAGCTATATACGCAAGACAAGAAATGCTAGCCCCGATCTGTAGCCCTCGTACAACCGGATGCCGGCCAGCGTTAGCTCCGGCTCAGCAGCGACAAGGCGCAGCACAAATCGCAGTCACAAGTTCAGTAAGTACTTAGTACTAGTAAGTGGAACTCTGCCCCCAGGCGGACGCCAAAATTCAGCCTTACGGACGAGCCAATTGGTTTAGGATTCGGGGATGGGTCGCGTCGGACTTGCTCAATGCTCAATGCCCGGAAGAGAATCGAATATACTAGTTCCGGTCTGGGCGCATCGCATCTTTATTTATGTATGCGACTGACAGCATGAAGAAGGGTCCAAAAAAAAAAAATGGAAGCCTACAGGGTTCTTCACCACCGACCGACAAGGTTAGGCTGTTACGAAGGAACGAACGAACGCGACAAAACGAGTATGCGGTCCGAGTCCGAGTCCTTGTCCATTGATTTTTTCCCTCCTGGCCCCAACCCAGGCCAGGCACCCTTATGCAGCCTGCATTGCAGGAAAGTTTCATCGACTCCATCCAGTAGTAGTCTCCTACGGTGAACGGTGACCGCGGTCGGGCAAATGCCAGAATCCGGCCCCGAACTCCACTGGCATCCACTCCATCGAATTATTCCTTACGGAGAAGGCAATCATGACGATCTGAGGTGCGATAGATGTGTCAGCGGACATGGCAGGGGTGTTGGAAAGGGAAGGCGTCTCGTAGGCTCGCGGGCCTAACGATGTGCTAACTGCGAAAAGGTTGGCCCGTTATGAGACCAATTTTTGCGGTTAGCGCTATACGGAGGTCACGGGGTACTCGTATTCGTGTTGGCTGTGAGAAACGACGGTCGGTGATTATTATTGGCTGGCTCGTTAGGTGTTTGTCAAGCTTGTCCTGGTGAAGGCGTCGCCTTGCTTTCGGATGGATCCTCGTTTTCGCTTCTGCAGGTGGGAGAACTGGCGGCAGTTTTTTTTTTTTTTTTTTTCCTTTTCTTGTTGCCTGGGCCCTGGGGTGGTTTGAATCTGCAGGGTCGTCACGCACACACGGGGATACGAGTACGATCTGACCAAACGAAATCCAAAACCAAACAATGCGACCCGTGATGTCTTGGCGTGAAACAGTGATTTTTTTTTTGGGCTCCAGCCTACTTGGATCCAGAATTAGAAGAGAGGGTCTCAGGAGGCCAAGAAGGAAGTGTCCGGCAAATAAAAAAGTGGAAATTGGGATTGTGATTGTGATGTAATGGGTTGGATCGTCGCCTGAGGCTGAACCAGAGCCAACGCCAAGAGCGGAGTGGGTATCTTCAACAAAAAAAGAACGGCTGAGAACACGGTAGTAAGAGCCAAAAATAAAAGTACAACTTCGTCAGGAGCTGTATGCCGGTCAGCACTGAAACGCAGCTAGAGTCTGACAGGATGATGGGTCACCCATGGGACGAATATTTAGTTCGTCCGCATGGCTGAACATAGCCATCTAGCGATCTTCGCAGATTGATTGCTGATTGCCGGATCTAAGTTTCCTTAGAAGATTGCTGCGTGGCTGACGGGCGCTCCTCCTCCTCTCTTTCTCTCTCGTTATCTCCATCCCACCGCTCGTCTACCGGCCGTAAGCACACGTGTCCGCCCGCCCACTCGTCCGTCAAGGGCTCGACCTTAACTCCGCGCCGCCTCGCAGCATCCCAGAGCTGGTCACAGGCGGCCCGGGCCTCGCGGAGAAGTTCCCCAGGCGCATCCTCCAGCTCCTTGCGCCCATACTCGTTCTCCTTGTAGTGGAGGTCCAGCACAAATGCGAGACGCTGCAGCTTGGGGAGGAAATCCTCCGACCCGAACGCCGTCACCCACTTCTCCCACCGCTTGGACTTTGAGAGTGACGCGGGGCCGCGGAAATGCAGCGTCGTGAGATTCGGCGGGAGTGAGGTGAAGAGGCCCGGGAGGGAGGCCTCCTCGTGGAAGGTTTCGCCGATGCTGAGACGGAGGGTCTCGAGGTTTGTCATTTCCTTGAGGACACCAGGGAAGAAGCTCTCCTGCATCCATTGAGGGTCTGGCGGGTTTGAGGTTGAGCGGATGTTGAGGGAGGTGAGGTTGTCGATAATATGTGGGAGGGCAAGCGACATGCGCTGGAATGTATCGATCGCGTCGTTCTCAATTATCTCCAGCGTGCGCAGCCGGACCTCTTGTCCCTCGACGGGGCGGTTCTCCGGCTCGAGCTCTGGGCGATCGGAGCCAGAAATGCTTGTGCCATGCGGGTACTTGTTCGCCAGCCACTCGAGCGCCAGCGAGCTCATCATGATCAGCTGGATCTCGCTGTCGCCGATGTATTCCTTCTGCTTCTCCCCGCGTTCGATTGCTTCATCATACGCACGGGACAGTTCAGTAGATGTAGGCCCTTCGAACCGTAGCTCTGACGCAAAGTCTAGAATCAGATGCGCGACTGTGCCCTGCAGGATATGCGGGCTCTTGGTGACTTCGCCGCAGGGTCCCGAGAGCTTCAACTTGTCAAGCGGCCAGTGCGTCGGCATCAGCCGATCATTGAGATCCTCGTTGAACCCGGTATCGATGGTCAGGTCGCGGACGCCAGTAAAGTGTTTGCCAAGGATGCCCCATTCCGCGTCCGACGGCGGGTCTTCGCCGATGGTAAGAATCGTAGTATCTTTGGGGATGGTTTTCAGCTGGTCGAGGAGTGGTTCTGTGTGCTCGGGTGCATCTTCTCTGTCGACGTGGGGTCCCTGGACCGTCACGGTGAAGGGGCCGACCGGTGTTACTGGTGGAGGTGTTGTTTGGACGCAACGTGTGGGTGGGATCCGTTGGTGGTGCGGGAGCCGCAGGGCGGAGATGCGGGGGGTGAGGCGTAGCTAGCAAGATGATATATTAGTTCTGGAATTCTTCAACTCGCAAGTATCACTTACCATTTTGGCTGCCAGTGAGTTGAGAGGTGAAAGAGACGCCTACGATCGACTTGTGTCTCATAAAGCAGAAGCACCTGCAGGCTGTTTGTGCCGTTTGCTCAGTGACTCATCCAGCTTAAATTCTCTCGCTAACTTCTCAAAACTATACAAAATTCATCAATATCATACAAAGCCCTTTTTACATATCCCCAAGCTAAAAAGCAAGATACCCAACAACCGCACCAACAAGGGGGAACACCCCGCGAACAGCATTCAAAAACGTCCACTTGTACAGCAGATCCTCCGTCTCCTCCGCACCCTCCACAGTCGGAACCCACCCCTTCGCACCCGCGCGATCAAGCAGCTGCCGATTCGTCCCCGCCATCGCCGCCAGCGTCCAGGGGACAATGGCGATCGTCAGTGCCGCCGCCGCACTGTACAGCGCGGTCGCATTCTTCGGCGCCAGCACGGCGAGCGGGGTTGTCGACTCGCGCACGCTCCACGCGAGGTATGCGAATGCCGCCGCGGTTATCACCGCGATCGGCGGGTTTTGCGCTTTGCCAATGCTGTACATGTCGCGCCATTGCTTGACGATTAGCGGGACCGGCGCGTTGTGCTCGTGGTAGGAGGTTATCAGGGCCGGGACCGAGAACAGGCTGTAGCCGGCGATGTTGCCTGTACCATTTTGTCAGCTTTCCTACGCTTTTTTTTGGCCCTGCAAGGGTGATCCTGGTAGGAAAAGGAATGGGGTTGTGTAACGCACCAGCTAACCAACCAGCGCCAGTTAAGCCGACGGCCTGGGCGACGCGGATGCCTGTGGGGAACTTGTTCATTTCGAAGCGATTTTCCTGGGGTCAGATTAAGCCCAATTGGACGAGGTGAGTTGATGATTGTGAGAGTGCAATAATGATTCCAGAAGAATATTTAACCCAGAGCTATGAGGAAATGGCATGCAGCGTGAGAGTCTGTGACGTACTCGCGATCAGGTGACATCATTGACCTTTCTTTCATACTGCCGTTTATGCGATGCTACTACTGTTCCGTCCTAAGTGGAAGATTTGAAAATGAGAACCAGAAGAGCCCTCACTCGGTCAGCTTGGGGCTGAAGCATTTCGGATTCTGAGGCTTGTTTTGTGCGCCTAGACTGCGTGGCTCGTGAACCAACCTGGATCCATTACCTGACGGATTTCTCTTTGTTGATTGGGATATGTCCGAGCTGGTAGCAAGTCGAGCTTCGGATGAAAGACATTGGCATTGAAGGTTGGAGTCCTCGTCGGAGGAAGCACCCCCAATTCCGGACGGAAGATCTCCGCGTCTTCGGTAGAGCAGTCATCCGACTCCGGCTCCGAAAGAGAAGGCCGGAATCTCGGAGGTCAACAGGAGAATAGAAGACTCCGGATGAAATATGCAAGCGGCACGTCCGAGGGCAGCAACTCCGTGCCGGTACGGAGTACAATGCTGTGATTATTTTCCACAAGCTCTGAATACCTGAGGTTTACCACGTGGGCTTTCTCCAACCCTGAACCTTATAGTAGTCAGTAGCTCACCTTGACCCACCATGAAGATGACTCGACTCCATTCCAATCGTCGACTCGAGTTACGAAGCCCAATTTTAGCCCGATGAGAAGTAAAGTGTACCTCTACGGTCGAGGCTAGCATGAAGCATCTTGATGAACATTGCCGTCTTCGAAACGTCGATGTTGCCTTCGACAATGATCAAACTAATGTTGTATACAGAGATTGTTTGAGCATAGCCCTGAGCAATGATTCACATTATCCGCATTGATGATCTAGGCAATCGCTATAAGGCCAAGAGCTCAACACTATAGGAATAGAAGAGTTATGATCTTGAAGTGTATTGCGATTGCAACGCGTTGTAACATTCATGACATGTGCACATCTGCACCTCCAAGTCGACCAACCAATCATAAACGCAACAATCGCGATTTTCCCGCGTTGAAGCTTAACCGAAGATCTTATATCGACGTGCCTAACCAGATCAAGTAAAAGACGGCCTGGCAGTGCATTTCTCTAACGTCCAAGTGGGGTTGCATGTTGCACCTCCATTTGTTTTATCTAACTTCATCTTCAGGAGCAGACTTGGGAAGGGAGAAACCCCTCTTCGGGAATCATTTCAATATCATCGCCATACGTAAACTACATCCTAATTATGGGCAATTATTTCTCCTCTCTGGGCATTCCGCTCTGGCTGCTCCTCTTGTATGCCCTCCGCCGGTTGTTCTCCAAAGACTCCAGCCTCCCTCTCCCCCCAGGTCCGAAACCGAAATCCCTCATTGGCAATCTGGGCGACCTCCCTGCGCCAGGACAGCAAGACTGGGTACACTGGGCCAAGTTCAAAGATCTATACGGCCCCATCAGTTCGATTACGATATTCGGCCAGACAATCGTCATCCTCAATGACTCGCGCATCGCGTTCGACCTCATGGAGAAACGGTCCAACATATACTCCTCGCGACCGAAGATGATATTCGCGAGTGAAATGTAATCTTCCTCTAGTTTTTAGATTCCGATATAGGATGTTAACGCGAGACAGGGTTGGATGGAAAGATATCCTCGCAATGCAGACGTACTCTGATACCTTCCGCGCCTACCGCAAGGCAATGCATCGCGTATTGGGGACTAAGAATGCCGTTTCGCAGTTCAATGATTTGCAAGACGTAGAAGTTCGGAGGTTCCTCCTGCGCGTGCTGGACAAGCCGGAGGACTTGGTGCAGCATATCAGAACGTGAGTCCTGCTTGCTAGCTACTTCTCTAGCGGATTTCTGACGAGATAGCGAAACCGGCGCTGTCATTTTGAAAATTGCATATGGATACAACATCGATCCGCACGGTCGGGATCCGCTCGTCGCGCTCGCCAACGAGGCCCTCGAGAATTTCTCTGCCGCTGCGACCCCTGGGGTCTGGATAGTTGATACAATGCCGATTTGTGAGCGCAGTTATAGCTGGTTCCTCTCCGTTTCGTTGTCAAGTTACTAATAGCGTGCAGTGAGATATCTACCCAGCTGGTTCCCGGGAGCCGGATTCAAACGAACAGCAGCCGCGTGGAGGAAGACTTTGCTTACAACCATCGAAAAGCCCTACCGGCTTGTCCTCCAACAAATGAAGGAAGGAAAGTATCCGGATTCATACCTGTCAAGCATGATCGAAGAGGCTCGAGGCCGCAACCCCACACCAGAAGACGAACAGGTGAGCAAATGGACGGCTGGGTCACTGTATACTGGCGGCGCAGACACGGTACGGACCCCGTCTTATACTAGGCCAACCAAGTGTTAACCGAGCTTAGACCGTCTCAACCCTCTCATGCTTCTTCCTGGCCATGGCACTACGCCCAGATGTCCAGAAGAAGGCACAAGAGGAACTAGACCGTGTCCTGGGTCCAAACAGGCTGCCGACCTTCGAAGACCGCCTTAACCTCCCGTACATTGATGCCATCGTCAAAGAATCCCTTCGATGGCATCCCGTTGCCCCAATGGGTATCCCACACATGTGTACAGAAGATGATATCTATGAGGGATACCGGATCCCAAAGGGGTCGCTGATAATGCCGAATATATGGTTGCTTTCCTTCCGCCCCAAAACCAGGCCGCAAAAGCTCGTTTTAATAACCAAAATTTAGGACCTTCACACACGACCCCACCGTCTACACGAACCCAGAAACATTCAACCCTGCGCGCTTCCTGTCCGCAACGCCCGAACTCGACCCGCACTCTCTATCCTTCGGCTTCGGGCGCCGCATCTGTCCCGGCCGCTTACTCGCTGACTCGACGGTCTTCATGACGATTGCCAAATCGCTTGCTGTCTTTGATATCCGGCCTTGTGGTAGTAGTGTGGAGGGTAATGTGCGTAAGGAGTTCCTACCGGGTGTTATTAGCCATCCTGTGCCGTTTAAGTTGAGTATTACGCCGAGGAGTGAGATTGCTGAGGAGCTTGTCAGAGCGGTTGAGAGGGAGGTTCCACAGGCCGATTGGGATAAGGGATTGATTGAGAGAGTTGATGTTGAGTTCTAGAGTTCAATCCTGGGTCAATTTGGAAAGGAAGACGAGGCGATAATCTTTTTCTAAACACCGTCCCGCGTCGGCTTAATGCATCCAATCCATGACAAAACATATTGCGCTTTCTGTGCCAACGCCAAGGGACGCGCTGACTGCCTCGCTGTCGAGCTCACCCAGCTCGCTACCAAATTTTGGAAGTGTTCTTTCAAAGCGACACAGTGTGAGAAATGCCGTGTTTGCAATGGGTTGGATCTCAAGCCACAGAGTAGCAAAACCCTATATGCTGAACAAGGAAGGCCACGAATACTCGCGTATGTATGAATGGTGAATTGTCATCACGAAAGGTATTAGTTATGTATTATCCATTAGCTATTCACAGGGTAACCTATCAAAAGACCCTTAGGCCTGACTTACCTGTACTATCAACCAACTTCCTTCCACAATTTCGTGATCCATGGTGGAAAATCCGTTGCCTATGTTACTTTATAGGGTAAAGGCCTAGCTCGCTGCATCCTCCACCATGGAGTGGGGGGCAGTTCTGAGCTGGTATCGGAATCTATCTCTGATCCCAGCCCGTCGTCGAGACTGTCCGTAACACTCGAACTCGTTTCCGAAAACATCCAGATACTGGCATCTGGCAAATCTGTTGAATCAAGCGGTTGTGCACGGCCATCGTCGGAAGAATCTTCTACGCCTGATGAATCATCGCCCGTGTCCGAATCAGTGCTATCATTCTCCGACTGTGGACTGTCGTAACTATCTCTGGAAGCGTGGCGCCCCCGATGGCTGGATAAACCGCGATATAATATCCTCCTCGTTGGACTGCCCTGCCCGTCGGTTTCTCCCGCGTCCGAGTCTGTATTGCTGGAAGAGCTTGCTGAAGGGGTCTGGTGCGGTGAAGACGATGGCCGACGGGATCGAGCAACATCATCCGAGTCAGACGTTGCATCAGCAGCCGGTGTAGCACGAAAGGTACCTAGGTCGTCGTCGAGCGGTGATGGGGCGTCTGGAGTGTTTTGTTCTTCTACCGCAACATTCGCTTCGCCTTTTGCTTCTTCTTCTCCTCCTCTTCCTTTACCCCAGTACTTTCTCTTGAGGGCCTCAAGCCGCCTCTTCTTGATATGCATATGACCGTAAGTAGCGACTGCCCAAGTTACCATGCGGAAGAACTGGGACCAGGCTGTCTCGGGCAGGAAACTCGATGCAGCGGCGACGGCCATCGGATACACAAGCAGCAGAACCTTCATGACCGGCCGCAACCCTGCTCTTATAGTTGCCCGAATCTGGTGCAGGGTCCTTGCGCCAGCGATCAATGCCCCTGCCGCGAAGAAGATGATTTTCTGGACGGGAGCCACCTGCGAGAACGATCAAGTCAGCGTATTATGCAGTAAGTAGGTAGCTGGGTACTAAAAATGTGCCGTTCTTTCCGCAAACGATATACGCTGTGCATGACCATGGGCTGGCTGCCTTCATTCATTGTATGTGTGGAGATGGAGATGGAGGCGGAAGACACATACCACCAACAGGCCAAAAAGGATACCAAAGAACCTCGAAGCAGAGTCTACGCGGCCATGGAATAGAAGTCGACTGACTTTGAGCAGCCAGTGATTAAGAGGGATATACACCAGTGAGCCGAAGATCGCGTGTTTGGGAACACGCGCTGTGAAGAACCAGCCGTGCTTGTCGCGCTCTGCTGCAAGCCACGACGCTACATACTCCGCTCCGCCAGATAGGATAGCCGCAACTGCCATCTCCTTGAGGAGGCGACGGTATTGATGCGGTTGCTTTGGGCCATTCTGCTGCTGCTGCTGCTGCTGCTGCTGCATGCCAGTGAGAATCTTCACCGGGGTTCAATAATCGAACGGCGATGGGCGTGTACGTACATTTGTCTTCACTTGTAACACGATCGCTTGATGACCGGTTTCGACCTCTGGATTGTGCGGAGCTCGGTTCTTTGGGGACATTATTATTGTCTAGAAATCTGCTGATGGAGGGCTACAATGGGTGATGGGATTTTTGTACGTGTCAGCGCTTGGCAAGTCAGTTACCCCGCAGCGAACTTGGGCATCCAGCCTCCTCCCATTTGCTGTTTGGTGTTCGCTTTTGCCCCGCGCAGTGTCAGCATCTCATCGTGGCTGGCACTTTTCCCCTTCCAGAAATTGTCATCCCGGATATCAACCCCACTCCAAGATGCTTGACTAGGATAAACCTCGTCACGCCGGGTAGTGACGTGATCATATCGCGAAATACCGGCTGCACCCTCATCGCAATGGCAGCTAAGCCGGTCAGGTATGGAAGAAATGACCCGGGCGCGTTGTTTCTGTCTGTGCAGCTCGTGATGATGATAGCGCAACAGGAAGCTGACGGCCGCCGACTATACGGTGGGCTGGATCTGCGCCCTCCCACTCGAGCTTGCGGCGTCCGAAGGGATGCTGGATAGAATCCACGATGCGGGATCGTCACTCTCTCTCAGTGAGGGCGATCAGAACAGCTATATTCTCGGCGAGATCGGCGGACACAATGTGGTCATGGCATGTCTCCCGACTGGTAGCATGGGCCAGACCTCCGCGACAACGGTCGCCGTGGACATGATGCATAGTTTCCCGCGCATTCGGTTTGGCTTGATGGTGGGCATTGGTGGCGGGGCACCGGATCCAAATCCCAGTGTGTGCCCCGATGAGGATATTCGTCTGGGCGATGTCGTGGTTAGCATCCCGAGCGGGGAAATGGGTAGGTTCTTCCCCCTCTCATTTTTCTTCTTGAGCTAGCAGGTTGCTTTAAGGTTTCTTGGCTTGCTTATGGTTTTTATCTGCAGGAGCTGTCATCAAGTATGATCGTGGCAAGGTCGTGGCCGGCGGAGAGTTTCAGCATACGGGCATTTTGAATGTTCCCCCCGCTGTGCTGACTACAGCAGTGAGTGTTTTGCAGGGAAGGCATGAGACTCTGATGAATGCCATCTCGCGCAGTGTCACAGACATGATCCAGAAGAAACATAGCGCCGACGGCGCGAACCTGGCCTCATTGAAAAGGTATCAGCACCCTGGCGCGGAATACGACCAGTTGTTCGAAGCGGACTACGAACATGTTGGCTCGGCCGGCAATGCAACCAATCTTGTTGGCCGGCCGGTGCGAGACGGCGAGAAAGAAGATGGTGAAGAAGAAGATGATGATGAGAATGAATTCCCGTGCCTCCATTGCGACGACGAGCGTCTAGTGCCACGGCGCCATCGAAGGAGAAAGGATCCCGTCATCCACTATGGCCCAATTGCCTCTGCGGACATGGTGATGAGACACGGCGCAACACGAGAGAAGCTGCGCAAGAAGTATGGCATCCTCTGTTTCGAGATGGAGGCCGCCGGGCTGATGAATGTATTCCCCTGCCTGGTCATCCGCGGAATCTGCGACTACTCGGACACGCATAAGAATAAACTCTGGCAGCGGTATGCCGCAGCAACCGCAGCAGCGTATGGTAAGGAGCTTCTGGGGACTATACCAAGGGTGAAGCCGATCGAGCCGCCGCGTTTGGATCGCGCCGAGGATGAACTGCGCAAGGAAGAGAATCCAAAGCATACTGAACTCCTGGAGTGGCTGGGACCGGACACGCACAGCAGGAAATGGGCAGACTCGCGCAAGAAATGGCACCGAGGCACCGGGGCGGTATTTCTAGAATCGCAGCCCTTCCTGAACTGGACCAGCAATCTAACCCGCACGCTTTGGTGCCGTGGAATAGCGGGCGCGGGGAAGACGGTCTTTTCATCTCTCGTGCTCGACAGACTGCACGCTGCTCGCAAAGACAATGCCGCAGATCGGAAGGCAGCGGTTCTATGCTTGTATCTCGAGTATGAGCGGATACAGGAGCAGTCCCTCCAGGCTTTGCTGGCAGCCGTTCTAAGACAGCTGCTCCAACAATGCCCGAACCCTCCGAGCTCCGTGAACGAGCTCCATGCTACCCTCATGGCAAACCAAAGCCAACCACCTCTCGAGGAGATATGTTCTGTAGTCGCTGATGCAATGCGCACATTTCCTCATGTGTACCTTGTCGTTGACGCGCTGGATGAATGCCCCGATGACGCCGCACGCGATCTGCTCTCCAACCTGAGGGAACTCCAGCAGAGCACTGGGTTGAAGCTCCTGGCCACCTCTCGGCCTACTATCGACCTCGGCGAGTTCTTCGACGAGTACGAATCATTGGAGATCCGAGCCCCGGAGCTCGATGTGAAAGCTGTGCTGGACAGCCTGATGATAAAGTTGCCCAAGTTGGTAAGAGAGGACAAGCGCCTGCAGGAGAAGATCAAGGACTCAATAGCTGAAGCAGTTGACGGCATGCAAGTTTGACCCGAGTTTCCTCACTATCCAAGGCGTCTTTTGCTAATTAGGACCTAGGTTCATCCTGGTCGAACCGTTTCTTTACTCGTTGCGGAGCGAGCGAACGGTGGGCGACATCAACGATGCCCTGAGAGGCCTTCTAGAGAGCCCCGACAAAATTGCAATGGTCTACGAACGCACCCTGAGGAGAATCGACGATCATCCTGTCAAAGACCAGCAAATGGCCCACCGCATCCTGGCCTGGGTTCTGCTCGCCAAACGACCACTTTCTTGCCGCGAATTTCAACACGCTCTGAGCGTGCGGGTTGGCGAAGACTTCGACAAGGACTATTTTGCTGGGAATCTCGAGGACGCAGTCGGGCTTTGTGCCGGCCTGGTGGTGATCAACCATGAGAGCGACACCGTGCAGCTGATGCACCACACTGCCCGAAACTACTTCAAGGCCGCTGCAACTCGGCTCGACTGGATATCCCACTCAGGCAGCACGATCGCCGCCGCCTGCGTGACATATCTTTCGTTCTCCGCGTTCTCGGCGGGGCCCTGTCCCAGCGACGAAGCGCTCAGCGCCCGCTTGCAGGACTTCCCTTTCCTTGCTTATGCGGCGCAGCAATGGGGCAACCATCTGCGCGAGAGTGACGGGGAGACGACGGCGCCTCCGACGCGCAGTAATAGCCAAGCCGAAGAGCTGGCTGTGCAGTTTCTGCGGGAGGAGTCGAATGTCTGGTCGGCACATCAAGTACTGCATATGCCCGCCTACGGATATCCCGGGTACAGCCAGCATTTCATCCGCGAAGCCAATGGACTGCAGCTTGCTGCGTCGTTCGGCCTGTGCGGCGTTGTCCGCCGCCTTTTTGCTGGCGGTGCAGATATTGCTGCGACGGATGGGGACGGAGGAACGGCGCTGCACCGCGCAGCGGAAAATGGCCATGTCGACGTCGTACTACTCCTCCTGCGCCATGAGGCCGCCAGCATTGACCTTCAGAAAACGAAACATCGCCACACCGCGATGCACCTAGCAGCTTTGAACGGCCACGCGGGTGTTGTCGAAGCGCTCCTCCACCATGGAGCCTGTGCGACGTTACGCGATGACGAGGGCTGGACCGCTTTGCATGTCGCGGCCTGGACCGGGAAGAAAGACGTTGTGGAAGTGCTGCTGGAAGGAATGGACGTCCATGCGCGGGGGATGGACGGGGTGACCGCGCTGCATTGCGCAGCCGGCCAGGGCCAACGCGCCGTCGCGGAGCTGCTGATTGCCCGCGGAGCCAACGTCAATATAGTAGACTCCTACGGATGGACAGCGCTGCACTGGGCGTCCAAAAAGCGACATGATTTGGCGAAGCTGCGGCGGCTGGAATTCAAAGAGAAGTCTACCTCCTGGGGGGAGCAGCTTAAAACGTTAACCAAGGTGACCGGTCTGCTCCGGGACACATTCAACCTTCCGAAGAAGCTCGCCATGATGGGCAGGCGTGCTGCCCGGCCAGCCCACCACCACAACTGGCAGGACGATCTAGCATACGCGGCGGATGGCCTCGTGCTGGATCTCAACACGAACAACCGGGGCACGCTCGCCATGCTTTATTTCTCCACTCGGGTAGATCGGTTGGTTCCTCCGTGGCTGCTGCCCAAGCAAGAGGAGGAAGATCAGATCGCCGACGTGCGCCTGATTCTAGCCGTCCAAGACGAGCTCGGGGCATTGCAGTGTCTCGTGCAGTGTGGGCACAGAGCTGTGGCGGAGCTGCTTCTCGAGAACGGGGCAACCATTGACGCAAAATGCCAGGCAGTGGTCGCCAGCAAGTTCCAGCTGAAGATGAGCGCCAGGCCAACCGCGTTACACATGGCAGGCCTGTCTGGACATGAGCCCATGGCCCGACTCCTTCTGGATGGCGGCGCGGAGATTGAGTCCCTGTGCGAATTAGGAATCGGCGAAGATTGGCTGGGCGCAAAACTGACGGCGTTGCACTGTGCAGTCATTTCAGGGAACGAGAGTGCCGTGCGAGTGTTCCTGGACAAGGGCTCCGATGCCAACGCAATCTGCCATGTTGCGCTCAAGAACCTCAAGGCGAGGATCACGGCGCTTCATCTCGCTATAATTTGGGGGCATGTCGGAGTGGCAAAGCTGTTGCTGGACCATGAGGCGGACACTGCCATACCGTGCTACATCAATGTGGACAATAGCGCTAGAACGCAAAGGATGCCATATGCCGAGCTCAGTTTTGCGCCAGGCACAGACCTCGAGGTGCCGGTAATCCACCTGGCCTCCATTTTGGGCAACAAGGCCATGCTACGAGAGATTGTAAAACAGAAGGCGGACTGCGAAGCCCCGCTCCAGGGTAGCTTTGACGGTTTCAACTTCAGGCTTAGTGCACTGCATGTAGTCACCCTACTGGGACAGCTCGACGCGATTGATATGCTTCATACCTACGGTGCATCTGCTAATGCCAAAGCTGCGCTCGATGTTGGCGGCATTACCCATCTCCGCGTAAGCGCGTTACAGCTGGCGACACTCTGCAAATCTGCGGATGTCGTAAGCAAGCTACTCAGCCAAGGCGCCAACGTCCATGCGAAAGGTCGACTAGTTTCTGGAAAGTATGCACAGGTAGAGTGGACTGTGTTGCATTGCGCGGCCTTGCAAGGTGATGCGGCGATAATCCGGAAACTAATCGAAGCAGGCGCAGAAGTGGATGTCAAGCTGCAGGGGCAGGTTGCCATATGCGTTCCACTTACGGCGGAAGCCATTATTGAAGAGGCAGCAAGGATGTTCGCTGCTCTGCTAGGAGAAGAACTTGTATCATCATCCCGACAGGCTTCTAACACAGACGAACTCCGAGGGCGAGACCGGGAACCGAAGCAAAGGGCTACCTTTGAGCTTCAAGCACTCGATCTGGCTGCGCTTTCCAAGGATGAGAAGAGTGTCGAGGCGCTTCTCGACTGCGGTGCCGATCCCAACAGAACGTGCACCGTACAAGCAAACGATCTAATCCTGGAAGCGACACCACTTCACCTGGCGATAATCTGGCAATGTACGAACACTGCGCTACGCCTGCTGGACGCCGGGGCCGGTGTGGACACAAAGCTTCGAATCGCTGTTGGTGGCTTGTTCCATCTGGAGATGTTCCCCCTCCATCTCGCCGCTCTCGTGGGCGATCCAGCTGTTGCCACAGAGCTGATTACTCGTGGCGCTGCGAACATACAGGCTTTGCTGTGTATTGCCAATGCACGCGTGGAACTGTTCCCCGTACATCTCGCCGCCATTAGTGGCGACCTAGAAGTCACAAATATGCTACTCCTGCAGGGTTCTAGCGTTGATATGCAGTGCAGCATCAGATTGCCATCGGCAAACGTCGGCATGACGCCCCTGCATCTCGCCGCGGCATTTAAGCGCAGGTCCCTGCTAGACACTTTGCTGGGTAATGGCGCTGATGTTAATCGCCAAGTTCAGGTCGAGAATATGGATGGCGATTGCTACATTACTCCGCTTCATCTCCTCCTATTCATGGGGCGGGAAGGTATTTCTCACTCAACCATGAGGCTATTTCTCGACAACGGCGCGGATGCCTCAGCCCCGTTTCGAGTTGATTTCTCCCCACAGCTGCGCTGCAAGCTATCTGCCTTGCATTTAGCCGCTATGGCTGGTGATTGGAGCGCAGTGAGGCGGCTCCTCAAAAGGGGCGCCAATGCTGCTGCTACCCAGGGCAGTATGACCATCTTCAACATGCATTTGAAGTTTTCCGCACTACATTTTGCTGCCTTGTGGGGTTGGGACAGTCTGGTCAGAAACTTGATCAAGGACGGAGCTGACCCAGATGACCCATGCTGCTTGATGTTCGGCAGTTGGTCGGTGGCAAAGATCACCTTATCACATTTGGCTGCGTTTAATCAAAATGCAGGTCTTCTAGAGCTTCTCATACAGAAAGGAGCCACAGCTCACCTACCTGGCAAGCCGCTGGATTCTTCAAATGCACGGAATACTGTCTCCCCTCTGCACGTAGCCATACTCATGTGCTATTTCGGCACTATCTTCGTTTTCTGGAATGCGGGGACCGTCAGGATGTTAGTCGAACATGGAGCAAGCGTCCTTGATGATCTCCGGATCAGGACTGAGAAGTCTCGCATTGTGCTATCTGTGCTTGCCTTAGCTGCCATTAGTCGAGATCTCAGCTTGACCAAGCTCTTGGTGCGGAGTGGTGCAGATGTAAACGCTACTTCGGTTGTACAAATTCGAAATGTGGAAGTACAGTTCACGCCTCTCACACTGGCAGCACTCCTAGGGCAGCAAGACAGGCTGGTCTACCTCCTGAAACACGGAGCGGACGTCCATCAAGTCCTGAAGATACGTGTTGGCAATTGCTCCATGCAGCTGCCGCCTCTGCACATAGCCACGCGGCTGAAAACCCGCAAATTGGCCAGGGTGCTTCTCAAGTACAAGGCCGACCCACACGCCTACGCTCAGATTACCGGCGATGGGTGGTGCATTTCATGGACCGCGATACACTGGGCAGCCCTGCATGAGGAACCAACCGTTGCAGAGCTCCTTCTCAAAAACGGAGCCCGGATTCATGACAAACTCAAACTGCGCCTTTTCAATTTGGACGCCGAGCTACATGGACTGCATTTGGCCATTGCCCGGGGATCCGATGCCATGGTCAACACCTTCCTTGCCGTGGGAGGAGGCAGTGAAGACACGGCCCTCCGACTCACCGTTGATAACCTGGCCACGCAGCTATCTGCTCTACATGTAGCATTATTACTCAAACGGGGGTCTCTGGTGAAACGGCTTATCGCAGAGGGGATCGATCTCAGTGCTCCCTACACCGTGGCAGTCCGCAAACAGTTTCAAGCTGAAATTTCCGCGCTGCACCTGAGCACTCTTTCCGACGGAGATGGGCTCCCAGGCTTCTTTGAGGGGCATCTCGACGACATCCATGCTAAGTGCTGGGCTAGTATAGATATGACCCTCCAATTTGAGCTTAAGATTGCGGATGTGATCACTGTGTTCGGTACTCGCGACGTGATGGACCCCCTCGTGGAGCATGAGCATGAAATGGAGGATCAGGTCTACACCCAAGATAGCGGGGGGATGAATCTGGCCTTATATCTGGCGACCGCGCTGGGGTGGGAGACGGGGTTGAGACTACTTCTCGAGAGAACAGACAATGTGGACCAACAGCTAACCGTGAGAATCCAGGCTGTGGTCGACGCATCCCCAGCCTTCGGTGGTCACTCTGCGGCAGCGGCAGCGGCACATGACAGCGCAATTGAGCTAGATATCGAGACCGATATATCTGTATTTCATCTGGCCACCGTACTGGGGAATACGGCGGTGGCTCGAATGCTACTCAGCAAGGGCGCGCATATCGATGCGCCTTGTCATATGCGAGCCAAAGGAGGTCTCGAAGCAAACTTCACCCCATTGATGCTCGCAGCAATGTGGAGGCATGACGGCATGGCTCGGTTGTTGCTCGAAAAGGGCGCTACAGTCTCGCAAGCCGGCCAGGCGAACATCGAACGGACCATCGACAGCACAACGGCAGCTCGGAATATTTCAGTCATGCTGGGAGACAAGCGAGTGGGCCAGATACTCAAGGACGTTGATAGCATCCGAGGGCGCATAAGGGCTGACCTGACCGCGTTGCACCTGGCGGTGCTCTTGGGTGACATCAAAATCGTCAAGTTTCTTCTGGAACACGGGGAGGCCGACCCGGACATGGCCTGCCTGTTCTATGTAGAGGCCGACAATCCGGACTGCTTTCGCGCTGAATTTAACGTGCATCTGACGCCGCTGCATCTGGCAGCCTGTTCTGGGCACGAAGAAGTGGCAGCCCTCCTGCTAGACCGCGGGGCCAAGGTCAACGAAAGAATTCAAGCCGGTGGCACGGCGACCTTGAGTTCCGGCGCCAAAATCAACGAAGAGATGCAGGCCCGAGGCACGGCCTTGCACATAGCCGCTGGACTCGGCAAGGAAGGAGTGGTCCGGATTCTTAGAGAACATGGAGCAGACATGGCCGCAAGAACGCGAGACGGTCGCACTGCATTGCAGTGGGCGGATGATCACGGCGGAGTGGCGGCTGCTTTGACAGG
The DNA here is from genome assembly GCA_027569055.1 of Aspergillus baeticus. Lineage (NCBI taxonomy): Eukaryota > Fungi > Ascomycota > Eurotiomycetes > Eurotiales > Aspergillaceae > Aspergillus > Aspergillus baeticus. Next base: position 102,369 of record JAPDEI010000074.1, read on the forward strand.
CATAATGACTGGGCTTATTCGCAGGGTATGGGGGACCTTTTACGATACTGGTGATGGAAAGAATAAGAAGCCGACGAATGGAGGTTGAAACCTCGATGATTACGAGACTAACTGTGTAATTTACTCGATGCTATTAATCCCCCTGAAGTAATATGAATAGGAGTGCTATACGGGGAAATACCAAACAATCCCCTCGAGAAGGCAATAGACCCAAAACACCCGCCTCAGACTACGGTAAGTTTCAGTCTCCCCTAGGCCCCACTGACAATACTCTTTCAATCAGTGTCCCCAAGGCCACCAAGTCGGCAGAGGAAACACAGTCTTAGTCTTGGTTGTAGTTGTCGTCTTGGTCTTGGTGACCGTCACAGTTCCACCGGAGGGACAGCTGGTGATGGTGCCTGGGATGGTAGTGGTGACAGTCGTCGTAGATGGAGGCTGAGTGATTGTCATAGTGGAGCCAGGGAGCGTGGTGGTGCCACCAGGAAGAGTGATTGTGGTTCCTGGAAGGGTGACGGTTGTGCCTGGGGCAGTGGTAGTTGTCATACTGGTCACGGTTGTGGTGGAGGGGCCGGGACAGGTTACTGGGGGCGTTGTGGTAGTGGTAGGTTCCTCAGTAGTAGTGGTTGTCGTTGTAGTCGTCGGTTCCTCAGTCGTGGTGGTAGTAGTGGTAGTGGTCGGCTCCTCAGTAGTAGTAGTTGTAGTAGTCGTGGTAGTGGTCGTCGCTGTGCAAGCATCCGAATACGCATCAACACCGAGCTGGATGGCATTCGCAATCCCAGCGGACAGTTCGCTGGCGAGATCCTGGAGGGCAGCCGGGACCTTGGCAGTGATTGCCGCCGCCAGTGCGACTGCACCAACATGCTGGTTCTCGAGCGCCTCAAGGGTGGTACAGCCGTAGCCACCAGAGACAAGAGTATCCTTTATAGCAATGAGATGCTGGACAGTGGTGTTGGTATCGGCGGAGAGGTCCTGGGTCGGTGTAACGAGACCAAGGGCGTCAAGTTGACTGAGGACAGGTTGGGCCTGGACGACAGTCACACCATTGTTGATGCTTTCGATGAGGGCGTTGGACTGCGCGATAATAGTATCCGGGTCGATGGGAGTGACTTGGATGGAGGTGTCAAGGGCGTTGACTTGGGTGTTGACGCTGGCGAGAATGCTCTGGAAGGTAGCTATATCACGCTCAACGGGAGAGGGAGCCCGCTCCACTAGGGTTGGCACGGAAAGAGCTCCAAGGGGGAGGAGGGCAAGGACAGAAAGCAACTTCATCTTGAACCGAAACAGCCGGGATGGTCAGGGTAGCTGCAGGGAAGTAGTGGTGATCAGCAGTGTATGATACCTCGACAGGAGAAGATCAGCGTTGCTTATATAGAAAAACTTTCGATTACAGAAGAGCAGTCTCACGGTGACTTGCATCTCTGCACATGCCCCTCGGTAGATACAAATGCCTCCCTGAAATCGCCACTTTATGAAGCCCAAAGCGGGTTGTCGTTAGCATAATCTACCGGAATTAAAGCGGGAGGGAGAGCAGTGCCGGAAACTTGAAGCGATACCTTAGTTGTGCCTGGAATATCGCATGTATAGTAGCCCTGATAAGTCTTGAGCCTTAGGTGATGCAATTCCCGCATGAAGAAGCAGGGATATTATTTTCTTCCATCTGAAGCGAGCGAATGGAGAATGACTTTACCTCCACTTCCCCAGACTATGCCACGGCTCTTGTGAAAATTCAGGTTCTGCAGATGCGGCTGACCGGGTCCAGACTCAGTAGACAGAATGTAGCCCAGAGGATGTGCATGAGAGAATGACTTGGCTTTACCAGGCGGGGGTTGGTCGACAAATAGCAGCATACCATTCTCAGCCCATCTCCATGTGCCCTTACCTGTGACCCATAGAAGCCGGTTCGAGTCACACAATTTCGACCGTGCTTTGGAAGAAGCGAAGGCTCGACAGGACGAGGGGCAGGAAGGCTTGAATCGTGGGACGACGGCGTGTTTGATGGAACAGCCACATTGCTCTGCTTTGACTGTCCTCAATGTCGGTGTTTGACAGAACGGTGCATAGTCTACAAAATGCTGTATTACTCTCAGTGAAAAACCCAGACCTCGAAAATATTGTGTGCTTCAATCATATTACTTGTTACCAATGTACTTGGGATCGGCATCTCTCGTAGACAGATATCTCGTTTCCAGACTCCGCGATACCCAACGACACGGCACACTAGCGTTGAGTTTATTGCTTGAAGAAGGAATCAGACCAATAGAGATTACGAGGCCTGTGAAGCTTAACATCGAGAAATATCCCAATGGGCCCTGTCACAGAGGCAAGGGCACTGCCGAGGCCGATCATCGACAGATTCGCCTACCTTACTTCTGTGAGCGCATGCTATTTGGGGAACTAAGTTCTCTCTATTCACGATCATGATTATTCTTGCAGAAGTAAGCTTGCTCAATCTGCCTCCTAATTCATCATAGCCGTTAATTTGGAATGGTGGCATAAGACTCCAGCCGAGGGTTTGCGCATGTGAGAGAGGCCCCTCCATCATCCTCATTCAATACCCCGCCACCTACTCCCACGGAGATTTGGGCCGAGTCACTGGCAAACGATGGTTAACTCCATATACGAGTGAAGTGACGGCCGGCAGTTTATTTGATCCGGCTGATCCGGACTTGTATTCACAGGTATCTATGCCCTGGGTCTGTGAAAACGGGTTGCAAAGATAGAGAATCTACATATTTCCCGCGAACAACAGACAAAACCAGTATTGGGAATGAGAAAAGTGACAAGGATATGCGGTAGTCTAGGATCCTTTTTCAAAAATCTTACTTTGATAAAGCAGGGCTGACATTGCCAACCCTGTGCGCAATAGGATAACTCAGGTAACTATTATTCCTCTGCAAAGATTCTAGACCAGCTTATTTGCAGCCTGATATCCTAATCAGTATCAAACTTGACAACCATCCTCCCCGCCACCTGCCCTGTCCTCAATCGCTCCACAGCCTCGGGCAGCCTCTCAATGGGATAGACCTCACAAATCTGCTTCAGCAACCCTCTCTTTGCAAAATCCAGCGCAGCAGCTACATCCCTCCGACTCCCCACAAGCGTCCCCTTGATCGTGATATTCTTGAAGATCAACTCATTCGGATCCCCACCAACGGTCATAGACCCTCGCGGAGCCAATCCCACACACATAACCACCGCACCAACACGGGTGCCAATATACGAGAGGGCCGTCTTGTAAGCTGCAGGTGCAGTAACGAAGACACCGTGTGCGCCAATTCCATCAGCGATAGCGATAACGGCAGCAGCTGTATCGGGCGTCTCTTTGAAATCCACAAATGCCTCCGCGCCCATCTCGAGAGATAGTTCCCTCTTCGAGGCACCCGTGTCAATGACAATCGGCCTGATCCCCATCGCCTTCGCGAGCTGTACCCCCTGGATCCCGACGCCACCACCTCCACCGGGGAACACAGCCCAGTTCCCAGCTCGCAGGCCGGACTGCGAGAGTGAGCGGTACATGGTTGCAGCGCTGCACATAATCGGCGCGGCAACTTCGTCGGGGACGCCATCTGGTACTGGAGACGCGTAGCGCGCGGGTGAGACGATGTATTGCTGGTACGTGCCTGCCCAGCCCATTAGCCCTTTTCAGTATCGCAATAATCAGCAGCGAAGATGTTTTCACATACCAGCGCGCATAAGACCCGTATGCACGCCGCTCGCACAATGCATCTCCCTGTCCCCACAGCACATGTTGCACGATCCACACGTGTCCAGCAACGGCTTCACACCCGCGCGATCGCCAACGGCGAAATTATTCACGTTAGCACCCATTTTGACCACGACGCCGACGCCCTCGTGGCCCGGGGAGCGCACGCCAAAGGTCGACATTGGTGGCATGCCCAGGTCGCCCTGCATTGTGTGGATGTCCGAGGAGCAGATGCCCGTTGCGTGCAGGCGAATGAGGATTTCATCGGGGCCTAGACGGAGAGATTGATATAGTTAGGTGGCGGTGGTGCATCAGAGTGGTGGGTAAAATGATGCCTACCTGGTTCGGGGACAGGCACGTCCTCGACGCGGACTCGAAAGTCCGGTCCTTCATTCTCGACGACGCCGGCTTTGCAGTACGTTGGAATCATGAAAGTCTTAGTAGCGGCCATAGTGGTGCCTCGTAGCTATAGAATCACAAAGGCCGCCACGACAGCAGGAGTAGCATGCAGCCAAATTAAATACACCGATAGCGGAATCTCTCCGCGAGATCGTCTACTGCGCCTTATCTGAGCTGCCCCAGATGCCCCGCATACCCACACTTTCAAGGGTTGGTTCCGGCGGCGTTGATGGAGAGTGTCGCTCAGTGATTCGCCAAAGCTATTAGTTTATATCCGTATTTCCGCCGGATGCGGCCTATCGAAGAGCGACCCTTGCTTGTCAGCTCGGCTTTCTCCTCGTCCCCTCTTCTAAGAAGCTGTTCTCACTCTACGTGGATGTGAATTGCGGGGAAGGACATCCGAGGATATGGCGGAATATGGCCGCTGCAGTTAACGTGGCCAGAGACTAGCAGCTGCCAGAGTAGTATATGGACAGCGAGATGAAAAGAGAAAGGTATGCAGAGGAAAATGATTTTAAATTCAGGAAGCGGCGGTCGGGATGATTTTTTCTGGCTCAAATGTAAGCCTGATCAACGCTGCATGACCCGGTTTGATGATTTCTCCAACGTACACCGCGTCTCTACCAAACATATCGGAACGACCGATCTCCCTTATCCGTCAAATCCGCAAGCGGCGCATCACTCGCATCATCAGAACCAGGACCAGAACAACCATTCTCTAGTCCTAGTCCCGTCTGCACATCTCTCTCCCGCTGCCGATTATCCGCCATGCACAAGAACCGATATATGGCCGTCGTCACGATAAGCAGACCCCACGTCACAAGCGCCGTAATCAATCCCTCGAGGTACTTGGGGCGGTTTGTCCACAGCTGCGGCGAGGCGATGCAGCCGGCGCAGTAGCCGATGAAGAACATGGCGTTGACTACGGCGCGCTTGGTGTTTCCTTTGACGTTTGACGCGACGAGGGAGAGGAGGACGGACATGGAGGCTGTTATACAGGAGGCCTGGTTGGTATTAGTATAAGGGGAATGATGGAGGTAAGAGTAGCGGGAAGCGGTGATATGGACATACCAACCAGGCAGATCCTATCAGCGCCCACCCAGAGCTCAAGGGGAGGATCAACATGAGGATATTTCCAACAATTGGTGGGATGCACAGGATGATGACTATCAAGGTCCGTTGGCGCGGGAAGAGGTAGCAAAGGAACACGCCGACCCAAAGTAAGGCGACCTGAACAGCACCGGAGGGCGCAGTGTAGAGCATAGTTTGGAGCTGGGAGTAGCCGATCGACTTGATAACGAGGGTTGCGAATGTCAAGACTGGAGACTGCATGGTGACGAGAACGCCGAACCAAAAGACACACCATGCCTTGGGATCGAGCATCGTCTCCTTGAGCTGCGACATGGAAAACGACGTCTTGTCTCCACCTTCTCTGTCCTTCGCCATCCGCAGTAAAAGCACTTGTTTCTCGCGTTCGTTCAAGAACCACGCGTCTGTAGGGCCCTTGGGCATGAGGACGAAAAAGCTGACCCCCGACGCGATGGTGAGGGCACCGCAGATAAGAAACAGGGTTCTCCAGGGCTCCAGTCCCAAAGATGTATTCTTTCCGATGCCGTACATGAGGAGACATCCAAGGACCTGGGCGATACCATTCATACTGACCCAGAGTGCGGTTCTGAAGGCATGCTCCTCCCGACGCCACCAAATCGAGGTAATCGTGACAAATGCCGGCGAGACAGCGCCTTCAGTGAAGCCGAGGAGGAATCGAACAGCAGCGAAACCGGCGTAGTTTTGTGGTGCCGCAAGACAGGTGCAGGTGATGCCCCAGAGAATGCTGTTCATTAATTAGTTCCAATGGTGTAGTAGAATAGCCTTGTACTCACACAGTAATACCAACAAACTTGGTCAACGGAAGACGACTCATCAAGTATATGAACGGGTACTCAGATACAAGTTGACCAATATAGAAGATTGAGCTGCACCAAGAGTATTGCGAGTTGGTGAGATTGAGGTCGTCAATGAGACCGAAGACACCGGCGTAGCTCAGACTTTGCTTATCGAGATACTGCAGGAAGAAGACAAGGCACATCTGAACTGTTAGTCATTTCCTAGCAAGGCATTGAAAAACAGCGAGTACTCACAAAAGGCAAAATGACTTTGTCGATCTTGCGCACGAGGGCCTTCTCCTCCTCTGGGGTATAGCTTCCGGTAATGTCGACGAGGTCTCCAGGCAAAACCTGGCTCGGTCGTCGTTTTTCATCGCTCAGGCACGTCTTCTCCATATCGGAGGTAGCATTCATGTTGATAGAGACGTAGAGCAAGAGGGTGTTGCACAATAAGGTGGTCAGGAGAAAGGGTAGGGGTTATAACCAAGCCACGGCACGGGTATACTCTGGAGCAGCAGTACTCCCTAGCTTCCCGTCTCCTGGAATGGGACGAGCGGATTCCCGCTGATAAGTATCTCTAAAACCACGATATGCGCCTCTGATTGGCTTAGCAGATTGCCGGTTGGTATGCGGGTTGGGGTAATGGGTGGGGAGTCGGTATGCAGATTCCCGACGATCGGTTGCAGACTACCGATTTCTGCCCAAACTGCCAGCTGTTCTGCAGAGCAGCGCTTATCATATTAATTTCGCCAGTCGCCCAGCAAGTCGTCAAATTTCTTATCTTATTAATCATCATTCTACCCTTCATCAACATGGCATCCGCTTCAGACATCAGGCCATGGTTACGGCCACGGCCACGACCTTATCTCCTCTCAAACGCCAACATCGTTGATGTCGTCGCAGGCGCGATCAAGGAAAACCAGTTTATTCTCATTCAAAATACAAAAATTGCCTCGATCTCTTCCTCAATTCCCGATAATCTCCCACAGGACTATGTTGCCATTGATTGTGAGGGCAAATACGTGAGCCCTGGACTATTCGACGCCCATGTCCATTTCGTCGCCGTTCCCGGCTTCGACAATCTATCCATGGCATTTGGCAACTTCAATGATGTATCTTTACTCCGGCAGCCGTACGTTGCGACCCAGATGCTGCATCGCGGGTTCACCAACGTTCGAGACTGCGGTGGCGCCCAGCTCGCACTCAAACAGGCCATTGAAGAGGGTATTTTCCCTGGTCCAAGACTGTTCATCGCCGGCCATGCTCTCTCTCAGTCAGGTGGTCACGGCGACATTCGCAGCTCGCACGATCATGTCCAATGCTGCTCAGGTCACACAAATGGACTTGGCCGGATCTGTGACGGTGTCCCAGCATGTATGACAGCCGTCCGCGAAGAGATTCGCTCTGGCGCTGATTTCATAAAGATCATGGGCTCTGGTGGCGTGTCAACACCAACCGACCATCTCGAGCAGCTGCAATTCACCAAGGCTGAAATCCAAGCAATTGTTGAATGTGCCTCTAACGCGGGAACCTATGTTACCGCCCACGCTTACACACCGAAAGCCATCTTACATGCGATTGAAAATGGCGTGAAGGGTATCGAACACGGTAATTTCGTCACGGAAGAAGTCGCGAAACTGATGGCCTCAAAAGCAATTTACCTAACACCAACCCTCATTTCATACGCCGAAATGGATTCAGAGCGCTGGAGGGGTTACCTTCCCGCAAGCGGACAGGCAAAGAACACCGAAGTCCTCAAAGCCGGTCTGCAAAGTTTGAAGATCGCTTACGATGCGGGCGTTACCATTTGCTATGGAAGCGACCTTCTCGGCCCTCTTGGCCTAGCACAGACTCATGAGTTTGCTCTGAGGGCGCAGGTTCTGCCTTCCCTGGCTGTACTGCAAAGCGCCACCATCAACCCAGCCAAGATGATGGGTCAAGAACACTCAATTGGACAAGTCAAGGAGGGATTCTGGGCGGATTTGCTCTTCCTCAACAGTAATCCTTTAGACGATGTAACTATCTTTGACCGACCAGAGGAATGTGTTCTGGGAGTGATGAAAGAGGGCCGGGTGTATAAGAGCCGATGGGACGGTTTAAAGGAAGACGGAGAGACACCAGTAAGACTAGGTCCGTCGAAATGAGAGCTTGTTTTCGTCACGGGAACGTCCAATTTAATCAGGACACTGAATCTTCAGAGACACCAATTGGCTCGAATTGACCGATCTGCGTTGGAAAGGCTTCGAATTCGAGGAGATCTAAGCCCGTAAACCCCATGAGCGCAAATTGATCATCATGACTCCACATCATTTGTGGATCTGTATCCAGCTGAATGGCTCTGTCTGTGGTGTAGGTAGCATTCTGAGAGAACTGTGGTAGTCCCGTAAAACCATTGCAGGGGGTGCTCTGATGTGATATTGATGTCCTTGATATGTCCCCAAACGTAGACACATTTGCGTGGATAAGAGGTGGAACCTCAAACTGGAAATTGCGCTGCTGGCCAGAACAATAATTCGGGTTCGATGAGACCCATTGCGCCCATTGCCCGTATCCTGCTGTCTGCCGGGATTCTTGTCGAGCTTCGGCAGATAATGAATCATGCCCATCTGCTGGCCATGTAGTTCCTAGTTTGGTGTACGCTTCGTTGGCAATCGTTTGCAGGTCTTCCACAAAGCGCACGCCAATCTCTGCCGGTAGATTCCCCATCGCCATGGTCCGTAGATGATTCAATCCGAATGCTACCCGGGAGTCGTACTCTGGATCGCGCTCAATTATGCCAGCCAGTATAGCGACTATTGTTGCAATGCTGCAGCCTTGAAAGTCCGTGAATGAGAACCGGAAGATTAGTTGGTTGCGGGAAAGTGTCTCGCAGAGATGTAGAATCCCTTTGCTCGCCTTGACGCAAGAGCGCGCCAGGTCATCAAAGGGGGCGTCAGAGGATTCAGCGCGGGTGCCTTGCCCTCGGACGTGGGATTGGATAGTGTTTAGCAAGGACCCTTTCCCCAGGAGAATCCAGGCATAGAGATAGTTTAGATGTAAGTGGAAGACAGCACGATAGGTCACGTCTTTAGGACCAACGTTCTCAATCTTCAGATTGGCAGGAAGGTCTGATCTCCAAGTCTCGAGCTCCTGCTGCAGAGTGTCAATGCTGGGGGAGTGGCGGCTACTGTTTCAGGTGAGCGAGTTAGTCACTGTCAGCTTTTAGGTCCACGTACCCGAGCTCAGCAATACGATCGATAACTTTGATTAGACTGGCATAAGCTATCTGTTGCTGAATGTTGTCGACTTTCTGCATGCCATCAATGGATGGCAGCGGCGTAGGTAGTGGTGTGGATATTACGTCGGGGTCGATTGACCTGGGACGATTCAACTTGATGGCCGTCGTGCTATAATGGTTAGTGATATCTCTCTCCCTAGGATACCGTACCAACCGTTCTAAGGAATAGACGGACCACCACAAGCGGCATCGAATTTGCTTCTCATGGTCCAATACCGAAGCATCGGTTTGTTGATGAAGCTCAAGAGCAACAGCTTTTCGTAGAGCTAGGCCCATATAAGCGTAAGCTGACCCAAGAGCTCGGTCTGGAAGAGAATATATTCCCAGGATGAACGGTGCTTGAATTGAGGTCAAAGATGTTCGGTCAATGAGGTCCGGGATAAGAGTCCGGGCTTCTTCGTAGAATACTCGACCAGGATCACCGCCGTTCGGTCGGAGATGAGCAGGAAAGCTTGATGGTCTTTCAAGCTCGGTCCACTGGCTTCCCAATGCTAATATTGACAGAGTCAAACACACAAATCCGCTATCCAGACGTATAGAGGACGATGGGTCAGTGTAGAGTTGATCGACGTTGGCTAAGAACTGTGCCTGGTCGACATAGAAGAATACATCGTGCGCGTGCGTTAAGCATACCGATATCAGAAAGTCAGCAACCGGTTTGGGCGGAAGAGCGCGAGAAGCTTTCTGGATGCGGTGTATTTCGTTCGGCTGAGGGATCATTGGCTGGTGGAATTGCTGCGTTGGTGAGCTTGGTAAATCATATTTGGAGCAGATATTCGTACAGTCTGCATATCCATCATATCTCGTTCCTTCAGCTCCGTGTGCGAGTCCAGTGCCAGGGCTTCTCGAAGCTGGAGAAGGAATTTGGGCCAAGTTATCTTCATGGCTAGCCATAGAATTAGCCACGCTCGATCGCTACACAGGATCGACATTTCCTACCATTGCTATCCACGCCCTCGGCAGGCTTCAAGCCAGTAGCAGCATCTTGAAGATGGGGTATTGGGGCTCTTGCTGGCATAGGAGGAGCCGATTCCCTGCAACATTGTGAGCTAAACCCCGGCGTTTGGAGTATTGTTCGCATACTTGGTAAGCTTGCAAATCCGCCCATCTCGAGAGCACCTCTGACATCTGCCACTCTCCAACCCGACACATTTGCTCTTCCGTGACTTACAACGGTCGCATCTAAAAGCGTGTTAGTATCAGCAACGCGCGACGGAGAATTAGGAAATCTTGCGCCTGAGCAGCTCTTTTCCGCTTATCGTCAGGGACCTTCCGAGATCTTAGCCCGCGTATGGCAGCTGTAGTCATGGGATCAGACGACATCTTGAGCAATTTTCATCAGAGGTGAAGCCTTCACTTGCAGCAAATTCCTTCCATTTCCCCGGCTCCTTCCCCCAGATAACACAATCACGTGATGCCTCCGACCCGGCGGACTGGCATAGCTCGTGACCAATCAGAATTAGTTGTTATCTCATCGGCAATTTGCCGACACTAAAAAAGCTGAGAAGCGACATCGTCTCGAGACGGAGACAATTCTCGGTTAGATGACACCTGAGGGCAGGAAGAGGCACAATGGAAGCCACGTGGAATCGCAGCGTACTCCACCTTCCCCAGTCCAGAGACCTCAGTGTGCGCCTATTCGGAGTTTTCTCGTCGCTCCATATCGCTGTCCAGCCAGCGATGCACAACGCCGTTTTTGAGAATTAGACTTCTCATTGAACCAACTTTTCTGCCTAGACACAGTTAGAATACTTAGACTGGTTAGAAATATTACTGGAGAATAACAATCTGAGATATATCTCTTGAGCTATCTGGATAGGCGTGTGTGGAACAAGGCTAGGACCTACCTAACGGCAATACAAGACTTGACATATTGCTAATTGGCATTTCTGGCCAGGTCCCCGTCCACCCAGGCTGCCATGGAGGAGGCGATCACACAGCGTGAACAGGTATTGATCTTATCCAAGCTGCAAGGCCGGGCTACCTCGGGATTGTGTAATGTGGATCAATGTAGCCTCTTACAGACATCCATCAATGGCTACCCTGATATCCGGCGTTCATTTCAAACTTTCAATCTCACGAACATATTTGCGGACAACTCGCGACGCGATTAAAGATATAGACATTGTAAACTTGGTGATCAGCACGAAAATGATGATTGAACAAGCATACACTAGGCAGAGGCATGGCCCAGGGAAGGTAGTCTTGATATGATGAGAGCTGTTGAATTTCTAGCTAGTTGCACTTACCGTCTAAAGATTGCGTTGAAAAGGCACGAAACATCCTCAGGGAGTCCGGTATCGGGCTCGTGAGAGGGGGGAAGAATCGATGCTCAGTTTTGTTCATCGTCTTTGCCGTTTGCATCTACTTCTTCTTCCTCTCCATCCTCATCGTCCCCGTCGTCGCCTTCATCCTCATCGTCCGTCGTCCTGTTCGCACACCAATAGTCCCAGCAATCATCGGCATCCCAGTCCGTCGCTCCCTTAATACCACGCTCCTCAAGGATTCGAAGGAGCAGTTCCATATCCGGATGATGCTCCTCACAGTCCAGTCCACGGGCGACCGCCGCAGCAATTTCAATAGTGGGGCAGAACAAACGCATATCTTCGAAAAATTCCCTAAGCAACCATCGCAGCACAGCCGGGTCGGGAAAGCTATCGTAACGCTCGAGAACGCCTTTGACGAGGAATATCCCTAACCCTGATTGTTCAAAGTCGAATTCCTCTCTCGGGGTGCGACGCATTAGTTGCAGATCTAGTGGATACTGGTTATAGTCGCCGTCTAACGGCGAGATGCGGGACAGGACTGGCACCAGTGCTGGTGGCCTGGCCACTGTTAGCACATATTCGGGGAAAGGAGGTTTTCTACGGATAGTAGTTACACTGCTGTCCAGCCCGATTCGCAAGTCATCGCCAGTGGATCTGCTCCGGCATCGAGGAGGAACTCGATGATATTAGATTGGGCGTAGAACGATGCAATCTATGAGACTGTAGTTAGCAAGAGATATCGTGAAACCTGATGTAACGTACGTGGAGAAGGGACCACCCGAAAGTTATGGTATCATTGGGCGAAGCCTCACCGCGCTCAAAGAGAGTCCGGATAGCGTCAAGATTCCCCTGCTTACAAAACGTCATTACCAGCGAGTCATTAGGAACTACCCGAATTGGCTCCAGGCTACATTTCCAGCCAGATAATGACTGAGAGACAATCAGCCGGATCCCAAGCCGTATTCCCAGTCTCAAAACCCATTCCGCGGGATAGAGAGTGTATGATGTTTCGCTCTCGTGGGAGTTGACTGCTGCTGCTCTCTTGTCGCTCGTAAAGATCCTGCAGTAAGTGGAGATTTTCCCTAGTATGCCCTCCGTTTCGTAAGACAGCCGGCCAGCGTTGCGCTTTCCGTTGAGGTTCTGCATCCCTAACCAGGAGGAGCCTTGAGGCATAGTCTCAGCGCAATCATATCCTTCTCGATTCACAGCACCTTCAATCGCGAGGCCGGTGTCAGATGGGAGATCCATTAGCATCGGTTGAAGATTTCGAGACATATATTCTCTGAGATGTGGCAAACGCTCGGGCGACTCCAGTGCTATTCTCCTTGCCATTTCAAAACCTGACCGCACGAGCGGATCATTTATTTGACCGGCCATGCGCTTCAGGTCTTCACGCAACACTTCTTGTCTACTTGAGTTCTGGCCATGGGAATGTTCTAGTTAGCACATTAGTAGATATAAGCAAACACGGTACGCTGTATATCATACCAGAGATTGAGCAAGAGCCCCCGGGTGGACCGTTCAGACCAGCCCTCTCAAGCCCGATAGCACAAAATGAAGTTCGATGGGTCACAATTGGAAACATGGGGTTTCCTAGATATGGGAACGGAACAGACTCGACATCCACGTATGAAAGCAGTTCCTTGGCACAACCTGCTGCTGCAGCTGCAGAGTAATGCTGCCAGCTATCGTTCTTGTGTGAGTCCGCGTAGTCGGAGATTCCCCGAATCACAATGCATGGAAGCTCCGTAAGTAGGCCTGCAGCTTCCATCTCGAAGCAGAGGATGTCGCCGACCTGCCTAACGAGCGCAGATCGCTTGGCAGCACTCTTCATAACCCTATCCCCGGATGCAATCAGGCCATAGTGGATCCTGGGGTGCACGGTGTCTCGCGGTCTTCGTATAACGACCCGATCCTTCTTGCAGCCATTGCATGTAGACTGAGAAGTATCATGGGAATAATCTGAGTTGAAGAGAATATCTGAGGCTGGAGGAGGTCTCTTATAGACATCAAGACCGGGGTCCCTTTGCAAGAAGTCCGACAGATGCTTCCCCACCGTACTCGGTCTTGTTAAATGATCGGACCGCATGATCTGTACAGCACTCCTCAAGACCGTCGGAGGCGGGTGTAGAAACCCCTTGACTCTGAAGTCATTCTCCAAATCACTCCCAATATCATACTGCACAACTCCCCCATACTGACCATCCGGCATGCTAATAACCACGTCACCGAGGCGGATATCGTGCGCTGCATTAGGTACTCCCCCACCGATTCCTACAAGAAGATGATATTTGATCCGTGGAAACGATCTTGACATGTTCGTTGCAACTGTTGCAGCGGCACTTTTCCCTTGGTTTCCGGGAAGGCACGTAAGCACGACATTATGGCCAGATAGTTCGCCGGGGATATAAATATTCGAGTCACCCTGTTTTGCTGGTAATCGCTCATGTTCGAGATCGAGCATGTACCGCACGGCGCTCAACTCGAAGGTTAGAGCACACACCACCCCAATATGGTAGTCTTCGTACGCCAGTCTCTTGCGCTGGGCCTCCATCTCCCATGCAGCCTAGACATGTGCGATAAGCGGCGTAATTGACCGTCTGTCAAAGAGAGAGGCCGTGCTGAAAGAAGCACGTTCTAAATAGCATCGACGGCACACCTTGATCCTGAAAGGGGTATTAGCTGTGACAGCCCATCATTCAATGATATTCTGCCACGCGAGCTGTGCCCAGACCTCGACTCACAGGCGCGTACTGTTTCGGGGTGGCGGCAGGCGGGGTGCGTCCGGATCAACTATGACCCGGAAGAAGGCTACATACATCAATCAATACATCCTGTCGGAGCTCGCGGCGTGCGTAATATTCGATCCAAGAATATGAAGATCTGATTCCTTGAATCTAGAAGCGATACTGCACTGAATACAGGAGGAATAGGGGTAATCTGATTAACTAAAATAGGAAGTAGAAACCATACAAGGGAATGACCAGAAATGACCGAGCGGGCTCTGACTAACGGTAAGTTCGGGGTTGAAGCGATCACTAGCGGTCACTAATGGGCAACACATCCGCCTCCTCCACGCTGGCGATAAGCTGTCAGTCAGCCTGAAAGCTCTGCTGCGAGCAGAGTGGAGCATATCATCGCCATATCCTCCGTGCCAAGAATCAAGTAAATAAGTATACCTTAAGAAATTGGCGCTGCAGGCTCTGCGGAGGGATGTTAGAAATACCTCTAACCTATAATTGCCAAAGTTCCTAAATAAATTAATAATATATGTTTTGTGCCTAGCATAGAATAATAAGTATAAAATATTTATAAGTGATCCAAGCCCTTTCTATCCTTTATTTCACAACCTTCAGGTTCTTGACTTTTCCCGCGGCCTGGATTACCATCTTTTACATCGGCATATGGTGCAACATGTCATTTGACGCTTTGGGAGTAGTGGGAGCGTTCAACTATAAGTATATTGCCTGCCGCGAAACTTGCCGACTATAATTTTATATGGGGAGTCTAGCACTGCATCCCGAATTAAACAGTACCTTTGACCGATTCTCTCGTTTCTAGAGTGGACACGAGACCATCTTATTCGCTGGTATAGGGGGTAAATAATGAGTAGATTTATATATCATACAATACAGAGACCCTCGATACAAATATATGCCAACAAGTCCATATTGAGCAAGGTGTAAAGCAAACCTGCATCTTCGCAAAATAATCACTATCTCACACTGACTTAGGCTAAAAGTGGGATAGGCAGCATGTGCTTGTATCACTTATCTTAAGGTTGCCTTGCTTAGATATCCCCGTTTCCAGCTCCCTTCCGTGTCTTTACTTATCTTTTACTTGCCTCTCTAACACCTTAGCAATACACCTAGCTAGCCTAATAAGATTATTTTACTCTATATTTTATTGCTAGACTAGTCTAACATCTCGTGGATTATCTAGGCTTGCTGCTACGCACAGAGACTCTTAACACCCACCCTGTACGCGATTGGGTACCGAACGGCTCTCCTCTGGGCGGCAAAGAATAATCAGAAGCAGATAGTGGAACACGCCCTCAAATATGGTCGACCCGAAAAGACCGTGCTATTCAAAGCCCTCGTTGCAGCCGCGCAACATGACCACGTCGGAATCGCGGAGCTCCTTCTCGGCCACGGCGCGCCAACGAAGCTTCAGCTTGAGCTCGAAGAGGGACAAGCGTCCGCGGGAATATTCCACCCTCGTCCCAAAACCTCCCCGACCCCGCTCCACAGAGCCTCATCACATGCCATTTCTAGCTAGTGTCGAGATCAAAAACGGCGATGTACATACAAATTACGAGTTACCCGCGGTTCTCGCGCGCAGCCTTGTCCGGGACCAACAGCCAGGGGAGCTATTACTGGCTACTACCGCATGCCGAGGCCAGGCTGCAGTTATATCCGTTCTTTGCCCTCTGCGCCAGCTGGCTCTTGGCTTCAGGGGTGGTGGTCTCATGATAGCACCGTGCGAAGGGATATAGAGGATTCGAGGCTTCGATGGTTGTTAAAAAGGACAGAGGGCAGCCGGCTGTAGTGGTGGCAATTCTCCATCCCCTCTTGTTGCTCCCAGTCAAAGTCGATTCGATCCACCCCTCGTACTTATTCTGACCGATCTTCAACAGTCTCGAATCCAACCCATATCAATGCCTAAGAAAGTCAAATACGTCTGGAAGTGCCGCAAGCCGCGCGACCCGGTCGCAGCGCAGAGCCTCATGGACGCGGCGTACGTGACAGCCATGCAAACCAACCCCAACGCCTGCGAGATCCTAGTTAGGTATGTCAAGTAGAAAAGTTGCCTGGAATGGAACTGTCCTTCATTTCACCTCTACACATTACACACTCCCCCCTCCAACTCTTCTCTTGATTCCATCAACATTAACTAACCCTGCTTTCTCTTTCTCTTTTTTCTCACTCCTAGAAAAGACGTCCACTCCACTACCACAAAAGCTGGTATGCAGCAACCGGACCCACCGCATGTCACGATCGCTGCGAAAGATGCCCAGCAGCAGGCAAACAGAACGCACGAGGCGAGCCATGGATATACGTACGGCCCGGGTTCGAGGCAGATCCAGTACGTGTCGCCGTCGGGGTATGTCAAGGCGGACAATTCGGTGGATTCGTATGGAAGGGTTATTTGGCCGCAGGGGTTGCCGGAGGAGGAGGTTGAGTATGCGAGTGATTAGATATGAGAGTTTGATGGCTTTTGGGGAATGAGGGACGTAAAGTACGAGTAAAGATAAGACGCTGTGTCATACTGTCGGATGTATTGCCATTTAACTACTTCGTTCGCCTACAACGAAATCTCTATAATACTCTCAATTATCATCCCCAGCGCCAGTCTCAACGCCCACGTCCAGCATAGCTGGATGCCCCCATTGCCTCATCCACTCCGATCCTACCGCCTGCCCTGCACTGATACGTTCCCCAGGCTCATATGCCAACATCCCCCTAAGCAACTCCTCCAGGGTCTTGAGCTCTGCCGCCGTAAACTCACAAGTCTTTGGGTCCCCCCCGCGCATGAGCGTCAGCCGCTCAGCCAGCGGTCTAAAATACGGCGCATGGGCGCGCTCAGTGTCTTGCTTCCACTCCTTATCCGCCAGAAAGAAATCGCTGCTTCTCGCCCACTTTTCCCACCATCGGTCTGGTATGTGGCCTAGTGTGCTAATCATCTCAGCGACGACGTGGTCTTCATCGGGCATGAAGCCTTCGAAGAGGGTGCCATCACCTAGGATCTCATGGAGCGTGCAGCCTAGCGTCCAGACGTCAACGGCCTGTGTCAGGGGTTCTTTAAAGATATGTTCCGGCGGTAGCAGGAGGACGGGAGTATGGAGCTCTGTACGCGAGGTATCATTTTCAATGAACGATTCACCAAAGTCGGAGATGATAATCTGGGCGTCTTTGATGTTCTCAGCAGGTATGAACATCAACGCCGGGGGAACGCAGTAGCAAGGGACTTCAGGGCCGTTGGGCGCCTTGTCAAGGCGAGTAACAGGGAGTCTTTGGGGCTCGCCTATACGTTTATAGAGCTGGTCAACGTCAAGGGCTTCGAGAGTAGATGTTTTGAAGAGAATATTGTTCGAGTGGAGGTCTGTTGTTCAAATGTTAGCCCCGCGATTCTTACAGATGATTTCTGTTGGCGACTAGCCTGCATGCACAACGCCACAAGCATGAATGTACTCGAGTCCCAGCAGGGCCTGGGCAGCAATAGCCCGTGCGATATCAACGGGGAACACCCATGTAAGACTCGCCTCCTTGGACTGCGCAACACTGCACCCCGCAGCTTCATTGACGATACAAAGATGGGTCCCATTGGGGCCTACAATAGTAAACTCATCGAGGAGCGTTGAGACATATTTGTGCCCAGGGTGCGTGTCTTGTTTCGATGCCAAAGCGCGCAAGATCTTGGTCTCGGAACGCTCCTCCTCCAAATTCGACGAGGCGGAAATGAGAATTTTGAGAGCAACATTCCTCGCCGAAGCGTGGTCTCTTGCTAACCAGACGGTCGAGTATGCCCCAGAGCCTAGCTTATGGATGATCTCGTAGCGCTCGTTGTGGTAACGATCGCCGATGTGTGTTGGGTGATAACCGCCGCTGCGGTAGCCGTCAAGGTTCTCGACGCCCTCTTGCCATTGGTATATTGGGCCTGAATATTCCTTGGGAGGAAGGGACTCCATTGAGCGATGGTGCTGGGAAAATGTAGACGGTCTTCCCCGAGGTGGAAGAGATAGTAGAGGTGGAAATATTATGGGAGAAGATCTACTGAGAAGGCGCAACGAAGGGCTTCCTCTGGTAATTGACCGCAATAAGCGCATCAATTGGAGTCATGAATGAGCTGTCGATGAACGATTACAGGGAAATGAGGGGACCCTGCCGGCCTGGTAGAATTATTCTCCGTCTTTCAAGAGCCTCATCAGTCAGGTGACAGCTCATGTGACCCGCCCCTGTGTTACTCGTGGACAGCGGGTGATAGTTTCACATCTCCCACATGGACTGGTAACTTCAGCGTCATTGACAAAAGCTTGACTGCTTACAATGCCAGCATCACTTATACGACATTCAAGTCCCGGTCTTAGACTCGGAAGGCTCCATCACTTGTCGGGTCTATACGCCCTCTGGCTCCGGTCCATTTTCGGTCCAACATTTACAGTTGAGGCTGGGTGTTGGGAGGCCTTGCTTTTGAAGCAGCGTGATGTCAGAGTATCTGTAACGGATCGTGCATCGTCGTAGTTGATGTCGACGACCGTCTGGCGCCGAAATATTCCTTCCTAACTGCGCCGTATGACTGCTGGGCAGCCATTCAATGGGTTGACAAGAACGCAGAGTCGCTTAATACCCGACCCGACTCGACCTTGATCGGAGGTCTCTCGTCTGGAGGTCAAATGACCGCTGTTTTCGCCCACTTTGCTCGAGGCAGCTCACCTTCGATCGCTCTCAAGTTGCAGTTGATGATCGTGCCACCCACTCCACCTAAAATGCGATACGTTCCGTCTGAAAGTACCAACGCGAAATCTTTGACGAATGAACCTGTCGGTATCCGAGCGCCATCTTGCTGGCTGATCTTCCATGGTCGCCGTTGGCGCGAGAGTCGTGGTTCCTGAAATGTTACATCGGCATCGATTCGACCGTGCGTGAAAAAGTACTGTCGGGTTGGAGAATGACGCTAGTTCTGGCGCCATCGTTCAAGAACTTGGCCCAGCACATCTAGTGACGGTCGAGTTTGATGTGGAGCGCGACGAGGCAGAATATTTGGAGAGCTGCTGAAGGAGGGTGGTAGCATTGTGGCGATGAACCGATACTCAGGAGTACCACACGCATTTGCACACTATAATCAACCTGAGAGAGGGCTCAGCAAGAGTCATGAATTCTTGCCGGATCGTGCAGAGCTGCTGCAGAGGGTTCACTCGGGGCAGTGACAGGGCTGAGTTTGCTGGCAAGGACCCAGCCCCCACGCCTGCATGCCGATCACCAGCAAGACACCAATAGATCGAACGTTGAGCATGAGTAGATCGCCTGTTTTTGGAATCCAAAGAATGGCAAGCTAGTTCGGAATAGCACCAAGGGAGGCATCGATTGGTGGAGATACCAGCAGGTAAGGTCTATTAGAAGCTATTCGCGAGGACTTTAACTAATAGCTTCTCTTTCCTTTCTAGGAGATCCTTATTGTTCACCTTCTTCCCTTTGCACAAGAATGCATGATTGAACGACCTAATACAGTTGTATTAGAGGATGGGGCACCTGCACATAAACACCATGACCAGCAGCGTGTATATAGTTTATATGGGATTCAAAAGCTTCTGAACTAGCCTAGGAATTCACCTGATCTTAAAGCAATTGAACCTTGTTGGATATGGCTAAAGAGACGTACAACTGCTCGAGGTACTAGTCATAAATCTTTGCTCTCAAGGCAGCCACCAAAGAGAACCAAAAAAGAAGACAACCACGCGACTCCCTCATTTCCTCGCTTCAACCCTTTCTCCATCCTCGACCCAGTCCTGCAGTCCCGAACCAAACCATGGGAGCGTCCGCCATCTTCACGCGTCGCAACGCGTCCGCAAACACCCCAAGAGCTTCATGATATCGTACTCGAAATTGCTTCGGAACTTGGTACTATCCAATCGAGACTACAAACTTTCCAACAATGGCCACTCACACAAATTACTCCTCAACAGCTGGCAAGGCTGGGCTTCTGGCACGCTCCATCAAGCAGAGACTACGATAATGTGAGCTGCTTCGCGTGTAACGTTTCAATACAGGGATTGCGCGATGTGTCTTATTCAACAGCAGAGCTCCTTGCACTGCATGATGATTACTGTATATGGGCGGATCTCCTGGAGGACGTGGAGGCCTTCCCTAGCCCTCCTGATAAACGGGTTGGAGAACACACCACAGCATCAATGATGGCAACCAAAACATCAGATCTAATCAGCCCCCCAACAATTCAACCACGACAACCAACAACTAAACCGCAAGAACCGCCACAACCCCAAGGACCACCGCAGCCCCAAGAACCATCAACCCCAACTTCCAGCCCCAGGAAGTCATACGCCTCAGTCCTAAGAGACCCCCCAGAAAGACTACCACGACCAGCGACCAAACTCAACCCCGCCTCTTGATCACCTAGGCCAGCCGCACCAGAAACGCCAACGGCCACAGCGTATCGCTACCCATACACTCACAGCCCAACCTTGCACGAAAGACGTCATGACAGGACCGTTCACGGCCCCCCCACAGCTTGTAAATCGGCAGTCGACATTAAGGATTTTCGGACAAGGCTTGTAACAGTACAAAGCATGCCCACATTGGTACTTCACACATATTGTGCCACAAAACTCGCAATAGAGGGGAGGACAGGCAATCAAGCGGAGCGGCCAAATCAATTGGTACCCGGCGGCGCTTGCTCGAGCAGCAGTATCCTGAGCCGTGTAAGCCCAGATGAATAATCAGAGCCTGTTTGTATATGTCAGAGACATACCGAAGAATTTTAAGTGTAAGTGTAGTAGTATTGTAGCAAGGAGCTGCAAAGAGTCTGCTGGTGACAGGAAGAAGTGGAGATAAGCCAGGTTTATATGTATGCAACGTGAATTTAACAAAGCTAAGGAAGGAAGAAGTTCTCGAGGACACGGTGGTATTTTGGTCCTACATTTCCCTAAAATTTGCTTACCGCTCAGTTAGGGTGGTGTTAACCCTTAATAGCAAGGTTACAGAGCAACACCAGGTCTCCAGAAGTAAAGCTATTCCCACTACAACAACCTCCAGCTTATTTGCAAAGCCTAATTACCAATTAGAGTTGTTCAACCCACCTCAACCTGCCCCAACCTGCCCTAAGTTAGGGTAGGTTGCTAGTCTAGAAAAACCTAGTAGGTTCTAGGTAGAGTTGTTATGGGGTTTCTGGGGTGGGTTAAACAACTCTAGGCGCACGTAATATTCGTCCACAACCGCAAGAATATAAATTATATATTTGTAGTGCGATGGATTGTGTTATTTGGCCTGTTTTGGAGAGTTGGGGGGGGAGTTGGTACATGTTGGGAAGACGCTGTTTGGGTTGAAGTAGAAGCGTTGCGTGACGTATCTACGGACTTAGTAGATAGACGGAAGGAAGCATGCTCGAGTGCAATGCGATCTATATGAAAGTAGTTGGCGTCATATGAGAGGAGCATCCCACAATCGCGGCCTAATTATAGGTCAATAATGTACACATAGATTACTCCGGCTCTGTGTGCGCGATTAGGGTCGTTCGAGCCCTCGAATCTAGCGCCCCCGCCTCACGCAGCCTGATCTCCCTCCAATACCCCTCCTCGTCATGCGGAGGGATCACAACGAAAATATCCTCCCAGGTCTGCCCACCACCCGGTAGAATCTCATCCTCACCAGTAACCTCCACCACCATCTTCTCTAACAATGCCCTCAAATCCGCCATCACCTCACCAACATCCCTGTACTCCCCACCCCACGCCTTGACAAGAATATCCCCCATCTGCGCCTCCTCCAGCTGCTGAAACCGCCTCTCCTTCAACCTCTCCCGCTCAAGATCCCTATCCCAATCCGCCGACCAATCCCCCTTATCATTATTTGACGAGAAAAGCATCGGCCACCGGACCTTCCCCGGCCCAACCGGCGGATGCACAGACTGCCGATTCGTAACCAACCTCCAAAAAATCGTCGCCCAGTCACAGATATCCCCGCGCGGCGACGCCTCGAGCTCACTCCCTGTCTCCGGGTCATACTCTACCTCAACTTCGCGGAAATCGAGGTAGGCTTCCCCAGAGCGGTACCCGGCCTGGGCTGAGGGCTGTTCGGCTGTTGGTAGGGTCGCGCTGATGAAGCCTGTGAGCACGGCGGAGAAGTCGGGGCGGATCCAGATGGAGGAGGCGCACAGGTTGCTGAGGTAGACGGCGTGGGTGTGTAGGAAGTGCAGGGCTGAGAGGGTTTGGAGGGCCCAGCGGTGGTAGAGAAGCAGAAGGGGAGGGTGGGAGGTCAGACTGTTAAGACCCGAGGTGCTGTGTCCGATGACGGGGACTGGGAAAAGTGGCAGGCGGATTGCTTCTAGGGGTCCTGGGCTCACGAATTCGAGTTTGAATCCTGGGGTCAGGCGGCCAAGGTATCTGAGGGTGGTTAGTTGGAAATCATGCTTTGATTGTCTTTTGTATATCATCTCGCGACCCGCAGTATCATACGTATGGACTCACTTGACAATCCGAGGGTGAGCCTGCCCACCATTTTCTTCTGGGTCCTCCACACCAACAGCGTGCAGAAGATATTCATTCACGTCTCGTGCGTTGACCTCATATGGATTTGGCTCTCCGAGTGAGTCCCGGTCTTTATGTCCGGCATACGCAACCAGACACGTCCCATTTCTGTGCGGGACGACCTGAACGGATTCGACGAACCAGGCGAAGACACCCGCGCCTTCGTCGGCTTCGGGCGGGACGAGTGGCGGGGGCGGATGCGCTGCTTCCCATTGCCGCTGTCGTTCCCATTCCGCCCGGTCGGCGTCGGTAGCCTGCGGCAGCAGTAGCAAGCGAGAGAGTATGCCGCCCATTGTGCGGATGGGGTTCTGCCAACTTGTGGACGGACAAGGAAGTGCAAGGGTGGTGAAGCGATGTCTGGCTGGCTGTCTTGGCGCGGGATGCGGGCCAAGCCTGCCGAGCTTACTGGACGAAGGAAGGTCTTGGATTGATGCTTCAACGAACCGCGCTGCCAATAACATGGAATTGGTAAGAGGCGCGTTCTTGGAGGGGAAAGGCTCCCGTAGCGGCTGAAGGTACTTGATGAAGTACCGAGTTGTTACGCGAGTCCTTCGCTGCTTCCATACGGGTTCCAGAGATCATTCGAAGAGACGGCGTCGACTTGATGGCCTTTGGCTCATTAGGAGGTGTAATAAGGTTCGGAAAACAGTCCGTGCAGTGCCGGTTAAAGTCTAGAAGATAATATATGCGCGTACATCTGCCCTCTTCCACCATACTCTGCAGCGCGCCTCAAGACGTCTTTATGGCAGTAGAACAAGCGAGAATCTGCCCTTTGCGCGGAGAGCATCCCGAGACAACCGAAGGTCTGCTAGCAGAGGTAATTGAGCGGCCTTTCGATGATAATTGAGGTTGTAGACAAAGAAGTCAAAAAGCCCCTTGGTGATGTAGAAGTTCTTGCCGGGGGGGGGGGGGGGGAAGTCCTTGAACTATTGCCACAATCGATACAACTGAATATGAGATGCTTGTAGAGGTGACGAAGAGCAGTTGAAGTTTAATGAAGCGGTTGTTCAGGGAGTCCCTTGTTCCTTCCACACTACCCAGGTGGTTGATTCTCGGTGGTCTATGGGTCAAGATTCCACAGTATCGCATTTCTATGAGGCTCGTGCTTGCTCCGGCTAGAGGTCGTTTACAAGTCTACAATTCTTGTGAAAAAGGGTTCGCATTGCCAACGTGTATCTGCAACAGATAGCAAGTACATCATTTACCATGCAAGGCCCTATTGGAGATTTGCACACGATCTGTCCAACTTGATATTCCTCACTTGGATCCACGGATTCAACTGCGAAAAGTTGAGGAACCATCTGGCCTCGACCCACAACTTCATGAGGCCCCGCCCCTGCTTGTGGTTATTGTACATATAGGGCTGCTCTCTATACCCGCTTGGGGGATACAGCAGTTTGGGGTTCCAGATTCGCCCGGCGGCCGGGAACTTGCGCACCGTCCAATCTGTGCACGACCCTGTCGCATTATGGAAGTACTTTAGGTACCCCTGTGTGTCGTCATCTCCGTCAAAGTCAATACCCGCAGAGTTTGGATGGCTTCGATTCGGGTAAGATGAGTATGGGTGGCTTTTGACCTTGATACCGCAAACGATCGGTTCCTTGGGCTCTTGCCCGGGGCGCCTGGATGCTTGCCGGGCGATAATAAGATCAGTCATGTTCTCGGGAAAGCCTCGCTTGGCGGGGCCTAGGTCGATCACTGACGGTCCGCTGGGCATTTCATCGTCACGGGTGTTCTCTGTCGGCCCATAGATGTCGGGGAGATAGACACAGCCACAGCACGGCGGGCGAAGCCGAGTGTCAAGGACGCAGTTGCCGCAGCCATCGCACCTCATGAGTGGCGGTGTATACCGCCACAGGTTATTCCGAAGGTTGAGACCGGCATTCGGCAGGCTCCGGAGATCATCCGGATCAGGTTGCTGCCGTGCCGACAGCTTTGCCTCTCGTCGCGCCAGAGCACTTGATTTGGGGCCCGCGGCGGAGCACTCTCGGTCACCCGCCCTGGATAGTTCCTGCTCATTCCCCGGCCAGGAGCGCCCGGACATAACAAGAACGGTGTGGGCACCGTTCACCATGAAGATCGCGGACGAATACTTCCGGAATGGCCAGCGAGCCTCGGAGCCCATCCTGCGCATCCTCGGAAGGGTCTCGATCGGTGATATACGCCGCGATTGGTACATGGGTCTCCTCAACGGTCCCAATCTGCTGCCCGGCGTCATCGACCACCCCGACGAGTACTACCGGGTCGCGCGCGAGCTCGGTGAGTGGGATATGCAGGCGCGGCGGCCGATCAGCGACCGGATCGGGTCGGGGACGCTGACTGCGGCGGAGGAGGCGCGGTTCAACAACTGGCAGAGGGAGAGCGAGTACGCGCTGGAGCTGATTGTTGGCCTGCGCGAGAAGAAGGTCTACCACTCGATCATCTGGGCCATGGCGCGGCCCCAGTATTTTGGCCACCGTATAGAGACCCAGCTAAACAGCGCCTACCAGCACATCAGGTATATCGGGAATCTCCCGATGCCCGATCGCGAGGCGACAATTATGGGGTACACGAACTAGTTTTGCGGCGGCGGCAGCGGCCTACTACCAGGCGATGAACGCCATCAGCGCGACAGAAGAGAGCAAGAGCCATCTTGAGGCGATTGCCAGCTGGCGACACTCGCGGATCCAGCTAAGGGCATGCGGATTCTACCTGTGGTGGCGCTAGGACACGACTTGTAGCACTAAGAAGGGGTATGGGCTAAGCTGCGCCACAAGGGGTGCCATATGTAGTTGCATCCATACAGACCGCTTGTTTGTTTTTTTTCCCTTAGCTACTTGAAACCCCATCTTCCCTTCTTCGCCATACTCGTAACAATGGCCGCTCTGCCAACGGAAGTATTTGTCCACATTGCAACTTACCTTGCGCCTCTGGACCAAGAAACCCTGATACGAACGTTTTCCCACCTTGCCCCGCTATTCACATGTCGCCAGTTTGAGTCCACCGACGAGAATGGCGACACGATCCTGCATCTTCAGGCACGCACACGCCGCCGGGGCCCTAAAATTAGACCTGATAATAGGAAAGGCCCCTCCTTCCCATCGCTCCTAACTTCGAACCCGGGATCTTGCCTGCACCCACAGAACCATGCCGGAGCTACTCCCCTGATGGCTGCCACTCGCGCGTATAACCTCCCATTCATGCGCCTTTTGCTAGAAAGAGACCCGGGCGGGGTCAACATAACTGACAAGAAAGGAGCGACGGCGCTCTGGCACGCAATATTTACATTAAACTCCGAGGGTATCGCCCTACTACTGCAGCAACCGTTGATCGACGCAAACCAACGCATGAGCGTCGTCCATTCCATGTGGGAGGATGAGGAAATCGAGGTCACCCCTCTCATCTGGGCCCTCCAGGACGGGTTAGGCGCTTACGAGGTTGTCGCTCCGTTCCTCGCTCACTCAGCCATCGACCTCGCCTGCGTCGATGGAAACGGGCGGAATCCACTCATACTCGCGGTCATAAGAGGCGAGAAGGACGACCGCGTGGGCCGGATCCTCCAGCGTCGGCGCCTAACCCTCGCCATCTTCCCCCCTGGCTCGCGGGACGACCCTGCCGCGCAATTAGTTCCTAGCAACTTCGACATCAACGCCGTGGATCGCCGTGGGGAGACCGCACTTCAAATCGCCGCATGGGAGGGCGCCGCTGAGTCCATCAAGCTCATCCTCTCGCAGGAAGGTGTTGAAGCTGACATAGCCGAACTGTTACATTGGGCGATATACCACCGCGCTATCGAGGTTATTTTGGCGCACGGAGGCGTGAATGTCGACCATCTGGACCAGGACGGCCGGTCGGCGCTGTCCAATGCAGTGACGCGAGGTGACTGCGAGAGTGCCCATGTGCTGCTGCGGCACGGCGCCAGGCCGGATCTGCAGGATTCGGACGGGTACACTCCGATATCGAGGGCGGCGATGGCGATGCAGGCGGATACGGTTGAGTTACTGGAACGGGCAATTGGTATAACCTAGTACCCAGGTAGAACCAGTGGCCAATGTTTGCCTGGAGGGCGCCTGTCATTTCGCTTGTTGGATTCTCGGAGAGTATCGTGCATAAGCGTACTTGGCTGATTCTTTCTCATCATGTATCCCGCTACCTCTGAACTGAAGCGAGGCTCCCGTATCTACGGACTAATTACAGTCAGTTAGTGCGACAGGGGGCAGGACTCCGTGACTCAGGAACTAGCTCTCTCGAACGCATGGTGACTGTGGCAACCCCCATGGCAGGGACTTCCACCCTGTCAGAACCTAGTCTAATATAGCTTTGGAGGCTGAGGATGCAACCTTATCGACCACTAACGAGCCCTGTCTCGCCGGGGCGACAAGCACATGATCTGCGGATGCCTCGGATGCCAGGGACGGCAGATGGACGCAGTAGCGTCGATCGAGCATTTGCCGTTTGAAGTGTAGCGCCCAAGGAGACCCTTGTCTTTTGGTTCGCGAGACAAGCGCAGGGATATTGTATCTTGGCACAAGAAATTATCGCCAATCGTTGCTTGGTGTAATCTCCGAGCCCTTTAACGAACGCTCTGTTCTTGATCAGGATCTTCTGGGACCGGGGTTCACTCTGGGCATGGGGCTTGTCCCTTCTAGGATAATAGACAAGCATAATCCCAAGGGGCTTGGAAGCGAGCGAAGCTCAGCCTGGTGGCGGTGGCGAACGCTCTGGTATTAGCTGGAGGGCCCCCACGAAGGATAATCCCTGCAACGGCCAGGGCCCAGGGCCTGGACCTTGGAACATCAGGTATAATACTAACTTCCGAGCCCCGACTCTATCTAGCCGGGGACAAGGACCACAGGGCGAATAACCAAGGCTGCGGCTCCACCACCTGATCTGTCAATCGAGCTGAGCCGCCGTCACTGCGCACGCACGCCCACTCTACATCTTGGCTGTCCGCTGCGCGCATCAAATATGCTACACTATACACATGGTGAACCAGTATAGGGCTAAGAAGTGGGCATAACTTAACACTAGTGCAGGTACACCTATCAGCCAATGACTGACTTGTCAAGCCATAGTTGCTTTGAATTGATCCTCGAGTTGCTCATTGTGATTCCTCCTACAACGACTCCTCAACTTGCCTGCAACAGCCATGAGCTCTACCAGCGCTCATTTCCTGCCCACTGAGCTCCTTCTCCTCGTAACAACTTACCTGGGGCCCTTAGATCAAATATCCCTGCTACAGGTATTTCCCGGAATTGCAGGGCTCTTCAACCACCAACAGTTTGCCGCCGCGGACGAAAATGGGGACACCATTCTCCACCTCTAGGCTCGAGCGAAGACGACCGCCGACTGCTCAGGAGATACGGAGGCTAGTGTGAATCCTCCTTTCTTTCCAGCCCTTCTCGTCTACAGCGAGGGCACTAGCCTCCACCCCCAGAATCGGGACGGTGATACTCCCCTGCTGGAGGCTGCGTGTGCGGGTAACATCCCATTTATGAAGCTGCTCCTGGAAAAGGACCCTGCTGGCCTCAACATCGCTAACAACCATGGGGTAACGCCACTCTGGTCTGCCGTGCTCACCAAAAACACCGCCGCGATATCGCTATTGCTGGAACAGCCGAATATCAGTGTCAACCACGAGATGACAGAAGGCGAAGACAATGACGCTCATCAGATAACCCCGTTTGTGCATGCTCTCTGGCACGGCTGGGGGGACTACGACGTCGTCTCACTGTTCATCAAGCACCCAGAAACCGACCTCACCTTCCCAGACGCAAGCGGCGAGACGCCCATTCACCTCGCAATCGACCAAGACCGCGAGAACTTGGTGCGCGACATGCTCGAAACTGGCCGCCTGGATGTGAATATCACTTGGGGCGGGGGCCACACTCCTCTGCACCACGCCGTGGCGGGCCGCCGTGGCAATGTTCGAATCGTGAAGCTCCTACTCGCGCAGGATGGAATCGACGTCAACCGCCCAACAGACACTGGAGAAACGCCACTGATGAGAAGCCAGTCGCCCCGCTGCATAAAACAGCTTCTCGCTCACCCGGGGACCGAGATTGATCGCGTGGATGATTTTGGTTGGTCGGCGCTTGGGTACGTTGCGTACCAAGGGGACATGAACTGTGCACAGGTACTTCTACAGCATGGGGCGCGACCGGACCTTGTGGATTTGGACGGGTACACCCCGAGAGATAGAGCCGAGCAAGCTAACCATGCTGAAATGGTGAAGCTGCTGGAGAGTTTCATGGACAGGCAGAAGTGAATTTGGAATATACCCTGAGGTGTTATTGATGTTACCCCTGTCTTCTGGTTTTACTTCCATATGAGTGCCCAGCTTTCAACAGGACGATTTGGTCTCACCCCTCCCTTCTGACCGGATATTTCTTTTTTCTTCTTCTGGGCGGGGGATTAGGACCCTCAAGCGTGGTGACTCATCCCACCACCAATGAGTAACTAGTTAGTGGGTGGCTACGGTAGTTAGCCGAGGTAGCAGTCCAAATCTTTGAGCTGATCCCAGGTTGCGCGATAACGGGGGTAGTGTATTGTCTCGTGTAGTTCCATACAGGTCTTGCCTCTTATCGTCCCTAAGATGGCGTATCTTCTTCAACTATCTTAAATTGGCTACTTCTTCAGAACTGGAAGCAAAGGAATACAATAATGGCATCAATTTTCAGAGGGTCTATACAACATACTATACGGTAGAGAGTGAATTCAGCTAATGCAAGGCAATATATTAGTCCTCGGAGGGCCTCTTCCTTCCCCGTGGTGGTTTGTAGTAGTGAACATCCTCAAGATAAAACCTCAAGTCCTTAGAACAATTGAAGTGTATATTACAAGTAGGATAATAACACTTAAAGTCTCTGGTTTTGGCTTTCTGTTCCAGATGGGACTCGACATGCGCCCACCATAAAGGGAAATAAAGGAATTCCCTCATCTGTCCAGTTGGGCCAAGGAAGGTATCGCCCAGGCAGAACGGGCAGAATACAGCCTTTACTGGTGTGTTGTGGAACATAATAAGGTCGCATTGTAGAAGCTCCTCAGGCTTATCAAGATGTTCTTGGCAATGCTTAGACCACTTATCCCGCTTGTTGCACCAAAAGTCACACTCAAAATACCCGACAAAGCGATCCGGGCCCATTCGCGCCAGTATGGCTCCATAGCAGTCGGGCACATGCGGCCATTGCTTGTGTGGTTGGTACCTATTGGTATGGGTACTGCCTATAGGGGCTCCGCGGGACTTGCCTCGACATCTTGTCCCCACAGACACACTTTCCTTCCTTCGGTGCCGGTGCTGGCTGGTACACCACTTATCTCTCCTGTATATATAAAGCTTCCAAAGCGCAGAGCGCTTTTCGCCCATCCAAAAGCTGGAGTTCCACGCTGGTGGGAAGTATTTTAGCTAGAGAATGGCGTTCTGGTATTACTCTGCGGTGGTAGTGAAACAGATTTTCTTGAACTTTGTTCTTAGATCCTCCCGTGTTAGCTTTGCGCAAGCAAGCGAGCTTATTTTAGTATGCTCTAGACTTCTATATCCTAAGCTATTGCCTCCTGTTAAGCAGGAGCTGCTTCTGCTGTTATTATCCTCCTATAGAAATTTAAGTTTTAAATGCTTAATGTTGATAGTTAGCTTTCGGATGTTATCCCGGGCTTTAAACTTGAACATTTCTTTTGCAGGAAGTGATTGCAGCATATAAGGGTCATAATATACAGCCATACTGCGGTGGTTCTTGATATATACTATCTAGCCAGGTATATTAAGAAATATAGCAAGACTATCCACATTAGAAATTGGATATGCATACCACTTTGGGAAAGTGTTGGCATTAAAATGTCCAGCAAATTTCATTCTCACTGTCTATAAATAGCCTAAATATAGATGTTATAAGATAAAGTGTATAGCTATAGTAAATCATATACTAGCTTCTTGTAGTGTTTAATACCTGGAAGCCCCTGTATTAATATTAATCTAGAATCTGCTGCGATAGCCAAGATTAATATATTATTTGCTAAAAGTGTTGGCTCCGCGGGATTACCAGTTGATTCATTAATATCATATTCCGTGTATTATCAGAATACTGGAGTCTCCAGCACACTCTCCTTGAAAAAGATTATACAGGCAATCTTTGCTTCCATGGATCCCATTCTTGTAATAGTCTCCGCTTTATCAATAATATTAGTAACTCGGTCGTAATCTTGGAATACGCCATTAGCAGATGCCAATGGCGGGGGAAAAAACAAGCGGGTTAAAAAAAAGGGTAATTTCTTAGAGTACACCTTATAAAACAGATAAACAGGAAGATCCCACTCCGTCCTTTCTTCGCCTCTCTTCACAAACTTTCGCTGCTATTGCAGGACAAACACTAGATCGCTATCCACCCATTCAAGCGTTAGCTTAAAGTGCTTGTAGCAGGCAGCAAGTGCCCATGGGCTCTGGCTTTTATCTGGCATATTCTCCATTCGAAGCTGTGCCCGCTTTCGGCGACGGGTGGATTCATGCACCTCAACTGCCCTAGCTAATGTGAAGCAATATAGAAGAAGAGCAGCGCTAAGTTGAATCCTTGTTTGATCAGGATAACGCCCATGATATTCTAAAAAGCCCTGATACCATAGTTGAGTTATGAGGATAGCAAGGTTGTTGGGAGACAGTCCCCGCTTTTCCCTCTGGGCCTTGGATAGTAAGACCTTCTGCTTCAAGACCGTTTTAATATACTAGGTAGCTGTTAACATCTGCGTGTGACAAGAGTGGATTCTGCAGCATACCTGTTGCACTATTATCTTGATATACCCTAGTGTAATAAAACCTCTCTGCTGCCAGAGGGCGGATTAAAGGCAACACCGCCACCTATCCACTATGCGCACTGTGGGACGCTCCTCAATCTATCCTTCGTTGTTAATACTAATATATTCCATAAAATTTTTAAAAGGTTGAATATCTGGTGGTGTGACAGCGCCTGGGTGGTCCTTGACAAACCTACTTTAGATTAGTATGATGCAGTAGGTCCAAAAGAAAGAGGCTCACTGATCAAAGATTTGAAGGATGTCTTTGTATTTCTGCTCTGTTTCAGGGGGCACGGGTCGCTGGATAGTCAAACTATCATGCTTAGCAAGGATGACCTTGTTGTGACTGGGGGGGGGGGGGGGGGGGGGGGGGGGGGGGGGGGGGGGGGGGGGGGGGGGGGGGGGGGGGGGGGGGGGGGGGGGGGGGGGGGGGGGGGGGGGGGGGGGGGGGGGGGGGGGGGGGGGGGGGGGG
>JAPDEI010000075.1:0-121184 GCA_027569055.1 Aspergillus baeticus
AAAATTTCCTTTTACACATCCAAATTTTTTTTTTTTTTTTTTTTTTTTTTTTTTTTTTTTTTTTTTTTTTATTTTTTTTTTTTATTTTTTTTTTTTTTTTTTTTTTTTTTTTTTTTTTTTTATTTTTTTTTTTTTTTTTTTTTTTTATTTTTTTTTTTTTTTTTTTTTTTTATTTTTTTTTTTTATTTTTTTTTTTTATTTTTTTTTTTATTTTTTTTTTTTATTTTTTATTTTTATTTTTTATTTTTATTTTTTATTTTTATTTTTTATTTTTATTTTTTATTTTTATTTTTTATTTTTATTTTTTATTTTTATTTTTTATTTTTTTTGCTCTCGTTCCCATGGATGCGCCTATGTACCTTGACGCACCATGTGACTCGGCGTCATGTTATCCGGGGATAGGCTACTCAGAATCACACACTTCAAAGCAACATTGAATAAAATCCGGCCGCCATAGACCCTGCCGGCATCTTCCAGATCTTCGTCCTTTGGAGGTACGCCTTCGAAGCCAGCCTCATCTTTCCTTCCAGCTGAACGTAATTCACTGCAAATGCTCTGGGGGTGGTCAAGGATCTTCCCTATGAAGCCTCCCTTAGGGGAGTTGGTGCCTATACTCAACTAGTGGCTAGCACTGGCAAGGCTCCGGGAATATAAACAGGGGTGGTAGACCTTTAGGAGATATTAGACCTGAAGATATACTTATGTATAATCTAAGACTGTATATTAGATATAAAACCTATGTTGTGGTCTTCAAGGGCTTCGGATAATCTAAATATCAACTACATAGTTCTGCCTTGTACATAGGGAAGCAAGTCACACCCCGAACCACATCTTGGCCATCCGCAGTTTCCTGTCGTAGCGAAAATCAAGGTAGCACCTCCACGGACTCAAATAGACATGCACAGCGCTGCAGGCGTAATCAACCGCATCGGGCTTCCTGGTGGCCTATCCAGGCCTTCCCATCAATCCTGCCATAGCGGCCGTACTGAGCAGTCCCAAAATCCAAAGGACAATGACCCCCCACGCAGCGAGAGCAAACGTCGGCGGCCACTTAAAGTAAGATTCCTTGAAGACTGCCCAGCGCTGCGCAAGCCCCTTTGTCTCCACACAGGGGACACCGTGGACGCCGAGGAACAGGTAGAAAGCACAGCCCATTGTGAAAAACATCCAGAGGCCAATGTGTGCCCATGAGCTTCCCTCGCTGTTCATATCGAGTTGGCGTCCCGCAGTGAAGAGCCAGCGTTTCACGCAGAGCGACGTTGCAGAGCAGCTGCTTGTTCCGGGTGCGCTGGGGATTTGGTCCGCGAGGCAGGTGTAGCTTGGGTAGATCTTGTTTTTGGTCGTGCCCGGGGACCCGACTGCTATCAGATAGATTGTTGCTACCCACTGCGCAAAGGCCAGGACTCCCAGGATCCACGGCAAGGCCTTCCGCAGGTTCCTGTCTGCGCGTCGGGCGAGAATGCATGAGAATGGATGGATCTGGACGAGGTAGGAGTATTTCCACGTTACGACCCAGGCCGTGGCCGAGAGCGTCGGCTGTGGCTCGGGGTGGGCGGCAGGACAAAGAACGAGACACACCACCAGGCCATGGGCCCGCAGACATCATAGATCAGGAGTATCCAGTCTACGACTGAGACATCGCGGAAGCCTCGACATGGATCGGCTGTTGTGCGGTCGCGACTGTGGAATAGCGGGCAGGATGTCTTGTAAGCCCACAACACACCAAGTGTGGTGGTAGCGAAATACCACCAGCTCCCCAAGCTGGTTAATCCCATCGCGCTATCATTCGCAGTCGATGGTATGACCTTGAAGCCGTTGAAGCAGCTGATGACCTCGCACCAGTGGTATGTTCCGTTGATTGTCGACCATTGGATATACCTATCGATTCCTGGGTAGCGATCGGTGCTTATGTTTCGGATCGCGCTGCAAGTTGCAGGGTCGGGGGCCATGGCTGCACATTCTCGGAACTGTGTATTCTTGTAGAGCGGAAAGTCGCCATCAATGGCTGTGTTATCCTTGACAAAGATCCAGATGACAATCCCGATGATGGCAAGAGCGTAGATGACCACCGCAGCGAGGGAAGCCCATACGACAACGATCGTCGTCCTTTTCACCCAGGGGAAATTTAGTTGCCTTGGCCATTCTGCTCTGTTACATTCGAACTCGTTTTCTTGACCTTGTTAGGTTTCAAAAGCCCGAAAGCATGAAGATTATCACGTACCGTGCCCGTCCTCCTCGTAGTCGAGGTGCTCATAGTCGTAGGTAGCGGGAGATCGCATTTTGCTGTCGGTGAGGCGAAGAAGACAAAAGGTAATGTTTACAGTGTAGCTTAGTCTTTTACTAGCCCAAGGGTTCTTTTCGCGCCCGGCCAGCACACTTGTTTCTCAAGCCTTTCGCGTGCCTTGGCGCTAGGGTCACTATTGCAGGTGCCTCCAGTAGTATCACGCCGCAGGAAAGGTGTGTTTCACAACGGTCATACCGTCGGCAGCTGGTTCGTTCCTCGAACAATTCTAGCCGCTCGGCTTGTTCAGCACGAGCTTCACTCTTTGACTGATACATATTGCCTTTTTTCTGGTTGGGCGTCAACTAGCAAACCGCCTTCATGCTGGGCATCAGCAGGCTTTTTTTCTGATCCACGGGGGAAGCTAAACAAGAGCAAAGGCCAGGCCCGATCTTATACGACGAAAGTTCTGGTTTATTTTGGGTAAGGGGCGTAGCTAATATATAAGAATAAATTCCCGAGGTACAAGGGGAGACCCATCGTGAGTGGGTAACGGCTGTACAAATCTCAAGAATTGGACGCTTGATAGGATGGATACGTAAGTTAGTCGTCATAAATTAGGTTAACGCTCTCCAGGGTCGACTGAGATATTTGTGTTAGGAAGTCACTGAACAGGTAATGCCGGAGAACGCAAGTCAGCATCTGTACTCGCCGTGAGCCAATCAACTTATTAGGAATAGTGTAGGAATGGGCAATCTTCCAATTAGGTAAAGGAGGGAGTGACATAAGCATGATTAGCCAATGCCAGCTTCAGGGCGAGCGTGAAATTCTTCTCCGCTGGATGTGGTACGCTGGACAATACGGAAGCTTGGTCCAGGCTACTGGAATCTGAACGATATCATCTTGCCCCGGTTTGGAAATCCTCGTCGAGAGAGGGCCAGAAAGAGCTTCATTTTGGACATAGAGAAGGTTTTAGAATTGGATTTCTTTGTCCGATGTGGTCCTTGTGGAGGGATAGTTGGCGATGATATGATACTTATTTCCAATCTAGCACTTAAGACACCTCATGGGGTGAGATGGATGTTTATATTCATGATAAACAACGGTCCTGTCGCGAATTGTCTGAAATGTTCATGAGAGATACACCCCACCAGCAGAATGGCTTTTACAGCGGTGATTTGGCTCTGTTGTGGGGTCGGAGTGCTAACTATGAAGGGGGAGAGAAACAGGGAGAGAAGACCCGCAGATATTGGGACCTTTTATGTCAAGGAGCACCAGTTCTACCTCTGTGTAACGAGGTCAATGTTCTAGGATCAGAATAGCCAAAAAAAGTACATCAATGTGTTGTCTACAAAAATAGTGTTGATCATCTCTTCGGGCCCCTGTCAATGAAGCGGAGTTCGAGTCTGTGCGAAGGCCGAATTTCTTGGCCTGGAATGCGCCCACAAACAAGCACTCATCGATCCAATAATCAATCTTTTCCAAATTTGGGCTCTATAGTGCGGGATTAATTTTACAAGGCATTGTGATCCTAATACTAAGCTTTATGCCTGAGTTCTAGAGACAGGTTAGCCTCTCTAATTTTCATACTTAGCAAGTGAGACATGAGAGTGTGGGGAGAAACTTGTTTCTAACGGTTCTGTATGCTTGTAAGTTTTCTGAGAGAGAGATATATATATATATATATATATACATATGTTAGATTGTACGTTACTAGCATCACAAAGCAACGATTCGAGATTACATTTAAATAATCTTAGCAAACTCCTGTTCGATTAACTAGGAGTAAGTAGACCGACATATATTAAATGACAATCTTTTCATCAATAGATCCTATCGACCGGGCAGGTAGTTCGGTTCATGTTAAGTGGCCGCTCTACGATTAAAGTATCCTCTTGGGCCATGCAACGAATATCTTTACCTTTGTTACAATTGACGGCTACCTGATTCTTGCCGGAATTATCCCTCATCAAGTTTGATTTGCGGGTGTTGTTCTGGATCGTACCTTGTTGAGACGAAATGCTGGGCCACCTCGGCAGTTAGGGTATTAATTCGAAAATGGTCCTTTTTTTTTTCCGCCGACGATGGATTGAAACAAGGAGAACCCATTGACCTATTATTATTATTAATAATATCGAGCACTAAAATGCTTGACGGCATGTCAGATAGTCCTAGTACATACCGCGGATAGTTCTGTTTATTGTTTAGCGCCAGCCGAGGAATGGGCAAGTCCTAGCAAAAACAAACAAACAAAAACCCCTCAAAGAGATATAGAGTCCAGGAGTCCAGGAACCGAGCTTGGATGCAAGCTTCGACAACTCCGGCGCAATAACTCCCAGCATGGCATCACTTTCTGGTAACTCACTCTGGGACTCCCCAGGCAATGGAGGCTTGTGGCAAGAGCCTCCCAAGGTGTCCGTCAATGATGGAATGTACCATCCTTACACCACTGCCCCGCCCGCTGTTGTAAATCCCACTGCTGCAGACAAAGGGTCATTATATGCAGCACCGCCAGTGGCCGCGAATGGCGCAAATGCAGCACCCGTGCAGCCAGATGCCGGTGTCCGATACGATACACTTGAACGTCCTCTCCAGCAGATGCAGCCGGCCATACCCACTGCGACTGTCACAGTCTCCATCGCCACATCAGTCATCACTTCGACGGTGACATGGTCGGAGGATTCCTCCTCTTGGACGACATTGCCGCGTAGCTCCGACACATCTATAACCTCAACGAGTTTATCCGACACAGCGTCCTCTTTGGCTATTAGTCCGACACCAACCAGCACTGTTACGCCCACCACCTCCCCATCACCGGCTGCAGGCACATCTGCACATCTGACGGGCGCTTCCAAAGCTGGAATCGCACTCAGCGTCATGAGTATGACCATGATCCTGGTGGGGCTGATATTCTGGCGCTTAGAGCGCAAGAAGAAAGCACACCTGAGAAATATCGGCGCCGGGGATGGAAACGATGATTCCACCTTACCAGCAGAAAAGCCACCTCCAAACCCAGTGTATAGCCTGGCATCCAGCTTGTACACTCGCACAAGAAGTACCTTGACCCTGGCCAGTGTGGCCGAGAAGCGGTTCCACAAGCCATCGAACAATTCCCCCACCCTATCGTCCCTTCGCGACATCCACCGTCCTGACGACGATGCGGCTGCTGAAGAAGAACAAGATTCTGGCACGGTCCAACACTACTACCCCGTGAAAAAGAGCCAGATGCTACAGGAGAAAGTAGTTGGTCTGGTCCAGCGGTGGCTCTCTGCGTCTAATGCAATCGCCCAGCGCAACATGGCGAGGATCAAATCGCTTCGCGCGCCACGCCTAACACCCGCGCAGCGGAGGAGCCGCCAGCCATACGAGTATGGGTTCTGCGAGAACTTTCTACACATCCCCCCGCCGGAGCCGACGCGGCCACAGAAGATCCTGACCAGGGTTATCACGAGCACTTCGTCAATCATGCAGGTCGCTACGGAGAAGTTCAAGGTGGTGGTGCACCAGACTGAAACCTTAACCCACTCTCAGCCTGAGTCGCAACTGGAGTCGCAATCTCAGTTGCCTCGCAAGAGCACCACTGTCACAACTTTGTGTGAAGAGGATGTCTGTACAAGTTCCCCTGAAAACAATGATCCTTACGAGGGGATTTGCGACAGGCATCGTCAGCAGTACGCGGGACAGCTCGGACTTCAGGAAGAACCGAACAATGTCAAGGAAGGGGCAGTTACGATCCAGAGCGTAATGTCCGGCGTGCCCACGGTGCAAGCCTCTGCAGAAAACAAGACCAGCAATGACCACGCAGTTGTCGGACGCATTTCAGAGGAGGATGAGGAAGGACCCGAGCTCGCTGCACAGCAACAGCAACACCACGAGCAACAAGAAGAACAACAGCAACAGCAATCACTCCCTCCATCACCTCCACTCTCACCGTCGCTAGTGTCACCCGTGTCACCAGTATCAAGATCGTCATCAGCCTCATCGACACCACCTTCACCACCATCACCACCGTCTCCCCCATCGCCACCAACACCACAAGCACAAACACTACCACTTCCAGTGCCTCCCAAACCGGCGCAGTCGGCATCACTGCGTCGTCTGGAAGTTCCGTCGGTAATCACGCGAACCATGCAGGTCTACCGCGTGGAATTTACCTTCTCCTCGCGCAACACGGGGCATCTGGAGGTGTCTGAGGGCCAAACGGTGCAGCTGGAGCAAAGTTTCGACGACGGATGGGTAAGATTCGCACTCCTTATAAAAGAAAGAAACCCAGAAGACACGAAAGCTAATCATTATTATTCATGGACTAGTCACTCTGCAAGGTGACCGAAACAGGCCGGCAAGGGCTCATCCCCCGCGCGTATCTCTCGACCTGGCCCATCCGATCGAGTAATCATCGCCTGGAATCCACGAGCCGCAGTACGAGCAACAGCAGTACCAGAAGTGTGAGCGCCAATAACGTCCCAGCCGGCTTGAGCCGCTCGCCCAGCAACGGTAGCAGCAGCAATAAGACGCGCAGAAGTCCGAGCCTACTGTCCTCGGCGTCGCCTGTCGACTACATGGGGCCTTCGCGCTTCTACCGTCGGCCGGACGCAGCCAAGTCTGTACAGGAGCTCAGAGGGTCCCCAAGTGGTACCGGAGGAGGAGCAAGAGGCCTGACGCCTTCACCGACAGCGTCGGTTTTCTCACGCTCCTAGGCTGGGATATTCTTTCCCCTCATTTGAACTGGGGGTTTCTTGTATATGATTATTTTCTTTTCTTCACATTCTTTTAATTCATGATGATCATGATATTCATGTATATTCAAAATCAAATGTTACTTGGAATATCCAGGAGGAAGTGTATTTCCTTTGCCCACTGAACAAGGAGGTATCTATCGTGGTCTACTCACTCAATGAATGTTGATTCTAATATTTTTACGAAGCGTACCTTGGCCCATTTGTTAATTACCAAATCGAATGGCCCCGCAGCTAAGGTAGCACCGAAGCTGATCCTAGATGTTGCAGGCGCTTTGTATGTTTCGTGCCTGGCATGTTAAAACGGGGAAACCAACAACCCCCACTCTCTCCGCTCGTGCAGGTCAGAAAAGACTTCGAGGCAAATTACTCATTATTCGAAAGTCGTTGTCAGTTTGCCTAGACAACTGCTGAGTTTTCCGGAATGTAGGCTGTTGCTAAGGCCAAAGGATTCCAGAGGCGCAATACCGCAATGTGTGGTGGAATGTTGGATGTATGTAGGCGGTCAGGCAACCCATTCCCGTTTAGGGCTTATGTAGTAGTCCCACGAGACTTGAATAGGTTGTGCTTCATGAATAAAAGTCAGACAAATAAATAACCCCCTTTTTGCTGTGAAGACCTGGAAGTCACATCCCGCCCGCATTTTTATAACCGCACGACGAACATCGTCTTGAACAC
Organism: Aspergillus baeticus; assembly: GCA_027569055.1. Taxonomy (NCBI): domain Eukaryota; kingdom Fungi; phylum Ascomycota; class Eurotiomycetes; order Eurotiales; family Aspergillaceae; genus Aspergillus; species Aspergillus baeticus. The sequence goes on from JAPDEI010000075.1 coordinate 7,636, forward strand.
CGGGATAATGGGAACCTTGGAACGGAGTAAGTTGGTTCTATGGATTCCGGAACATCGTCTTCTTGGGCCTGGATTTCTGTTTGCATGTATCCATCGAACCTCGACATAGTCTCCGGGCTAGGACGAGATGTGGTGAGAATCTTCACCGATCCTTTGTTATGAAAAATCCTTTGATCTGGACGACATCATCTTGAACTGTATTCATCTTATTCCCAAGCGAAGTTCACCTACCATCCTACGGATACAGACCCTGATACAGTATGTCGTTGGCTATAGGCCCAGTCTCTCTATAACCTGAGGCTGGACATGTTCCACAAATTCTTTGGCGCAAGCAGTAGCAGTGGCAGCAGCGAATGCCTGCCATCAGACATTCATGTGTGCATCAGCATGATTTCTGTGGTACGCTGTTTGGTCGCCAAGATTGAACAAGTTGCTGGATGGAGATGATGCGCTGGCGAAGACCAGAGCTTGTGGGGATGCACCGCAGATGCGAAGCAGCACCATCATTACACGTGACTGTTGGACAACCAACCATAGCCTCGTCTCCAAATGTTTGGAGGCGGAAGCCGCGAAAGGCTGCCAGGATTTTGGCTCCGGACCTAAGCCGCCTCTCGACGTTCTGCCTCACCGACGACACAAGCCGTGGGCATCAGGATGTCTGCAAAGGAGCGCTGAGTCCTTTGGACACCAAATGCATTATTTCCACCCACCAGCTATTTTGGTGCCCCAGGCGGACTACACCACGGCATAAAAATCAATGCATTTAGCCATTACTGACCAAATATCTACCTATTGGTCATACGAGGGATAAGACGAGCCTTCTGGGCACGGGCTCGAGTCTGCGCAAAGCGAGAAAGATTTGCCAATTATTTTCGCGTTAAGGAGCCCAAACGTTTAATGGGCAATATGTGCCGACACTTGACGAAAACCCAATTGCTGAGAGGCAGGGGGCGGGGGCTGGATGAAACGGAATGAGCTGCAACCATCATCTCTCTTTAACTCATCACCACAATGTTTGTGGCTGAAGGCTGAAGGTCTGCCCATTCACCTTTTGTATCACCCTGCAGTCACTGCGGTGCTGCCACAGCCTCGTAAACACTGCGCTATATTTGGACGACAACTGGAGCGCAAGCCACAAAAAGAATGATGTGGGCCCGTTAAGTGGTCCAATATCCCGGTGAGGGTCGTTCTTGGCTGCCAGACAAGGAGTTGTGCAGTTTGTTCTTCAATCAGCAAAACAATATCTGGAGACAAATACGGGTCCGAATGCGAAGTTTACGATTTATCCTTTTGGCAAACCGAGGGAGCATTGCGCGATCTTGTCTCGTTCTCTACCCATTCTGCGGCAATTGTTGGGACAAGACATTTACAGCCTTAATGATGGCAGGGTATCCATTGATGATATCGAGCCTCCAGAAAAGGATCCGCTCAATCCAGTCAAATATATCTGCAGCCACTGGGTGTTCCACCTTCTTCAGCTTGACAATGACGTGCTGCGTGAAGCAGGTTTCACAGATAAAGGCGATGTCCACGACTTTTTGAAGAACAGTTTTCTTTACCGGCTGGAGGCTCTAGCCTTGATAAAACAGCTTTCCAGTGCCGTTACTTCGATAAACTCGCTGAGGAAGGCTTGTGTTGACAGCCCAGAGCTTGAGAGGTTCCTTGGAGACGCTTGGAGATTCCTGACGTACAATCACTCGATCATCAGTCAGGCACTACTGCAAACCTACTGTTCTGCATTGATCTTCGCACCAAGCAATAGCATTGTCCGGCAGCAGTTTGAGTGGCTCATTCCACCTTGGGTTGTGTCGAGATCTCGAATGGGAAAGGAATGGTCTCCCTATATACAGGTTCTGCACGGCCATACCGGTTCTGTGAACAAACTCGTGCTTTCCGCTGATGGTGCAAGGTCACTCTCAGCCTCCAGCGATGGGTCAATTCTACAGTGGAATACTCACACTTGGCAACCAGGATTGAGACTCGAACCATATTCATGCAAAGTGACCAACATCGCTCTCGCTCCCAATGAGAAACTGCTCGCATCGGCCTCGGGAAAACGGGGTGAAGAACAAGAAATAGCCATTTGGGAGTTACCTTCAGGGAATCGCCGAGATGGGCTTCAGGGGCGAATTCGCGTCGAGGCCTTCGTTTTTACGCCCGATAATACGCGACTCATGATTGGAAGTGGACAAACCATCTTAATCTGGGACATGATGGCTGACCATCTGCCGGAGGTGTTCGCAGTTCATGATGCCCGAATCGCACATACCATGTTCACTCCTGACCGCAGGTTTATATCTGTGTCTGATGACGGAGTGATCAAATCATGGGATTTTGGAGCGGGGAGGCTTACGAACTGATGCCGTGTTGACACAAGGCGGGAGTATCTACCCAACGACACCGGTAATATCTCAATTCCATGTCCATTCGGTACGCCTCTCCAGCTAAGTGTCTGGTTGAAATCTGTCAGGCAGAATCCAAATTTTCTTTTTGAGGCGAATGTCTTCGGCTCGCCGGCACCGGATTATGATCCTGGCAAGAGCAAGTGGGTGCATGTCCCTGGGTACAGTATTCGCATTCATGATAGCCCACCCAGGAGGAAAGAGTCTCGCCTGTTGGCCAACACGGCGCTAAGCGACTTTATGTTTACATCCTGCGGTACAAAGCTCCTTTCAGGCTTCAGCAGTGGGTTTGCGAACATTATGACACTGTTGAGTTCCCGGGCGAGCCACATCTTTTTGGACAGTTCTCCGTTCACGTTCGTCATGACCCGGTGGGATGATTGATTGGTAAGGAAACGAGACAAAAGGTGACTTCAAAAACCAGGAATGTGCTTGTGCAGGGAAATGAGACACTAGATATAGCTACTACAGGCCATATAATGAACGCGTGTCTTGTCATCACTGCTCGAAACTGTGAAGGTCAACATTGTGACAGCTTGATATCTCCGGCTGTATATCTAGCAATTATAAAGGCTCTCCGCCAGCCGCAATAGTCTGTTGATACCCATCCGGCTATCCGCCCCCGCCTGTACACAAAATCCGAAACTAGTGAACAACCACGAGGTTGTGAGACATTTTTGGTCATGAGGGTACCGAAGTCAAAAGGAGCGGTCTTTATACGAACTTGCCCCTGTACAACAAAGTTCCCTCCCTAATCTGATTTCCAATGACATTATTTCTAAAAAGGCAACACCCCTGAGTGAAACCAATACCCTTAGACTAAGAGCTGTGCGCTAATACCCACCGCAGGATATTCAGATAGGATGTGGTCAGAGTGGCTCAGACACCAATTTCACTGAGGAACCAACCGCGAGCATGCACCGGAACAACAGTTTCTCGCCCCGCGGTACCCCGATGTCTAGCAACAGGAACCAAATTGCGTCCCCGTGGATGTCTTGTAACCAGCAAACCCCCGGGCATCGTAATGGAAACAACAGCTCTAGAGGGCAGGGTCGTAAATGCGGTCACTGTGATTGCGGGAAATATCTGCCACTTCAAGCTGATTAGAGACGGCACTGTTCACTCGTGACCGGCTTCGCATGTGCTTCTATTCACGTTATGTTCTTGGGGCTGGTAAAAATATAGCTGGGCAAGAGTAATTCTAGAAATGATAATGCTTTTTGGTGGTCCGCCTATGGGTTGCGTTGTGAATGTCTCGAGCGATTGGACTGCAATCAAGTGGATGACTCATTAAGTCTATATTACACCCGTGGATCTGTGAGGTTTCCATGGGGTTACAGGCTCAAGTTACAATGGACCGTTGATCCACTGTCCGCCGCCCGGTTCCGCAGATCTAAATGGGACAAGCAATAATTAGCCCACGAAGAACATAAGGATCTGCCAATCTTATTTCTAGTACAGGGAACCCCAAATTGTGTTTTTCTCAGGTGTATTTTTCCATTCAAATATATAGACGCGCAGCCCGCAATTATAGATCTGACATCACCATTAAACAGCGGCACCTCGCCTCGGTGGTGCACCTAACTACCAAGCAGTAATGACACATGGGCCGCAGTAGCACTGCTGTAGGATGCTAACATAAGACCCCGCATCTCCTCGCGACCCGGTATCCTAGGTTCTATATCCCATTCCAAGCTGCTGTCTCAAACAAACCAGCCCTAATTACTCACTTAGTTCCCTCAAAGATGGGAGAGAATACCCCCACGTCAGATCGCGGCTTCAGGCCTGATGCCCTTCCTCTCAACTCTATCAACACCGGGGTGTTCGTTAACGAACTGACGAACCTCGCACTCCTGCCAGATACTCTCCAGTTAGACAACCGGTCGGAGGAAACTGCGTACCAGAAGAATCCAGAGAACCTAGCTTGGAAATTTACCAGCGGAGTTCCTGCGGCAGGTACATCCCAGGAAATAACATACCGAGGCACTCAGCTGGCGCTTATGAAGACTTATGACACTGTCGAGCAACGGTATTACTGTGTTGGATTCCTTATTCTTTTCTTTCCATTTTCCTTCTGTTTCCTGCCCGCCGGCAGGTCGAAGTTATGTAGCTAATCATTGGCCAACAGCTTCCATGCCTTTATGGAGGTAGCCGACTTTGACTCTGCCCTTCCACTTCCTCGTACCACAGAGGAGAAGCGGAAGCACTACTTATTCACAGACGGCACCGACGGCTACCCACCGCATCTGAATCTAGTTGGCAAGGATGACGAGAAAGACCCCAACCAGCGCACTGACCTCGATAAGAATAAGATATTTGACAGAATGCGACTCATTCAAGCGGCCGCCCTCATGCGTGGCTTCATGTCAGATTTCAAACAATATCTGGCCCGAAAAGCATCAGACTTAGTTCTGGGCACGATGGGCACCCCAGATGCAGGCCAAACGTTGGCGGAGGTGGAGGCCTATAACAGAGGGCGCCGGGGAAGCAATTGGGGATGGAAGGATATCTTTGACCAGCCTAATGTTGGAGATTTGGAGGACTGGTTTAGTGATGCCTGCTTTACGCAGCAGCAATTTACTGGTGTCAACCCGACAACGATTCAACAGGCACCGCAAACATGGATTGATCATTTCATATTGGCGGCGAAAGCATCAGAGGGTCCGGCAATCACCGACGCCCTGCAGTATCTGGTGACCAGCTGCCGAGAATCTCTATATATGCAGGATTATAGCTACTTTCGTGATGCTGCTGATGTGAAGCCGAGAGATCGGATTATAGAAGCTTACTGGGAAGAAAAAGATGGCCGTACTAGGCACTATCGGTACAGCTGTGCCTCTGTGTGTCTTTTCCACCTTGATAATACTGGCCAGCTATTTCCATTGGCCATTATTATTGACTGGCGAGTAAACGCGGAGCGCTCTGTGACAATTTTCAACCGGGCCTTGTTCAAGTCGAGAGACTTCAGGTTAGGGATCGACAAGCGGGACCGAATCCAGCAGCTCGAGGAGGAAAGGAGCGACTGGCCTTGGAGATACGGTGAGAACTCTTCCCTGTCTAGTGGTTGTCTTTCTCCAGTCTAATTTACTGGATTTAATGCAGCCAAAACCTGCGTCCAATGCAGCGACTGGTTTCGGCATGAAGTCTCGGTGCACCTGACCGACACCCACTTTGTCGAAGAGGCCATCATTGTTGCTTCCCATCGCTATCTTCCACAGACCCACCCAGTAATGCAGATGCTTGTCCCCCACTGGCAGAAAACTCTGGCTCTGAACGCGGCTGCGCGATCGACCCTTGTTCCACATGTCGTTCTTGATCTGGTTGGGTTTCAAGAAAAGGAGACGCAGAACTTTATGCAGGACGCATACATGAAATTCGACTTTGAAAAAAAGTATGTCCCGACTGATCTCAAGGAACGCGGATTCCCTCCAGATCAGCTTGGCGATCCGAAATTCCATAACTATGCCTACGCCAAGTGCATCAGCAGCATGTGGGGAAAGATTAGAGCGTTTGTGCGAGACACACTTGCGGCTGACTACCCAGAACCCAACGCCAATGCCAAAGTTAAGGCAGACACAGAGCTTCAGGGTTGGGTTCGGGAGCTGGGCCAGAAGGGGGAGGGCAAGCTCATTTTCCCAAGCATCGAAACCTTCGACCAGCTCGTTGACGCCGTGACAATGTGTATTCACATTGCTTCGCCCCAGCATACAGCCGTCAACTATCTCCAGAGATACTACATGTCCTTCGTCGTTAACAAGCCACCGTGTCTGTTCGCGCCGCCTCCAACCTCTCTGCAAGAACTGCTGAGATACAGTGAAAAGGACCTGGTTAACGCGCTCCCGATGAACCATTCCGCCGAGTGGCTCCTTGCCTCGCATATCCCTTACTTGCTTAACAAGAAACCAGCGCCTGAAGAAAGCTTGAAGAACTATGCGCATTCGAAGGCTAGCCTATATGTTACAAAGGAACCCACCACACAGAATACTGTGATCGCAAAGGCAGCAACTACCTTCTTCAATGAACTTGAAAGAAGCGCGGAAGAATTCAAGGAATTCGGACAGCAGGTAGATAACTGGTCCGTTCTCCCATATGAGGTGCTGTATCCCGACTGGAATGCAGTATCTATCTTGATATAGGTTATTACGATATGTCTTGGATGGATCAATGCATACAAAACATCCCAGTTAGACGCGTGCATAAGGTAGATACCGACGCAACTAGGAAAGCAGTCTAGGTTTGTAGCCTTTTATCAACCGATTTATAGAAATTCCTCTAGGGGAGCTAGTCCAGGGTCCTCCTCTGCATGGCGCAGTAGGTCTTCAATTTTAAGGCCCGGGTCTGTCTCAGCCTCAGGATCGGCACCGCGATCGACCAACAGCCTCATGGTTTCCTCGTGCCCGTTCCACGCCGCCCGATGGGCAGCTATCCACCCTTCGTTATCCCGCGCTGTCAGCGATGCGCCCTTGTCCAACAGGAGCCCAACAACATCGAGTTTCACCTGCCTAGCGGCAACAATAATCGGGGTCTACCCCTATTCATCCTGAGCCTCGAGTAGTCCATCCCCTCCTCAATCGAGAAGGTATTGCACGCAGCCAGTAAACCCTACACCTGCAACAAGGTGGATGGGCATTGGCCCTCCTGGCGCTGTGCGGCTAAGGATGTCGGTCTCATGAGCAAGCAACAGGTCGATCATGTCGACACGACCGTTTTTAGCCGCAATATGTAGCGGTGCTGTTCTCTGAACGGATATGTCGCCGCCGTAGTGCACGTCAGCACCGTATTGCAGTAGGAGGTTTGCAGCCTCGGCACGCCCCGCGGCACACGCGAGTGCGAGCATGCTGCTGTCTGGTGCGTCTTCGACGTCCATGCCGTTGCCGGCTCGGCACGTGAGATCGCGTATGGTCATGTAGGTGGGAGTCACGGCATCCGGGTCGGCACCGGCTGTTAATATCCGTGTCAAAAGAGGGATCTTGCCTCCCGTAGCGGCGAACGTGTACGCGACATGGGCAGTCGACATGGATGGGGTGTCATGATAGGCCCTACTGAACATGAGCTCGACGCCGGGATCGCAGTGGATATTAAGCCTTCTATTCCTGGAGACCCGCTGGTCCAGTTCAGGATCCTCGATATTACTATTCCAATGCCCTAATGGCGATGCAGGAACATGGAGGGGTAGAAATCGCTCTAATTGGAAAGCAAGTTGTGAGATGCTTACATGCGGGCTTGAATAACTGGCAGACAGGCAATGTTTCGTGGGTTTACGGATTTGTTTTTGTTAACTTGAGAATAGTGGGTGTCCAAACAGACTCAAATTAGAGTAGCTAGGGTATGGAAGCTAGGGTAAGCCAGTTGCTTAAGTTAGAGCACTGAGGTGTCTAATTTCCTTGTGCATATGAAAGTTTAGTGCTGAGCTGATCCAGCACCCTGGCTGGCGCCGAGGGTAGCACGAAGCTAAAGGCTGGGCCGGTTTTTGTCCACTCAGCTAGCCACAAGCCTTCCTATCAATCTGATATAGATGGCTGCGTGACTACCTGCATTGCATACTCGCCTTTTCTCGATAGGGCGCCCAGCGTTCGAGTCACCCCCTTGCATGAAAACTAGACTCAGCTGCGGATCTGATTTGTCAATACAGCATCCGCCGGATGATTTGTTCGAGATTCCCTCGGAAAATATATGTTCCCAGAGACCCGACCCAGGTGAATGTGACCATAAAAGCGGGGCCTAATCCCTTGTTATGATTAATTTACAGTCACTTTCTTTGAGTTTCCATCTACAATCCTGATCAATTTTTCTGTATTAGACAGCAAAAGTCCTAATCATGGTTTGTACACCTGATATCCATAACAAATGCTCTTCCACTTGTTGTGGTGGGCAACGCAAAGAGATCATAGCAAGGGATGCATGCATTTCCCAGACTCGCGACCGAGGTCATAAGGAGAGTCACTGCTCTACACAGAATCCACAAGAAGAGGACGCCAATGAACCTATTTGCTGCAAGGATAAGCCGTCTCCATGTTGTGATGTCTCTTGCATTGATCGCATAGCCCTCCGCGAATGTGATAAAGTACAGATTCCATCACCTAACTATGCATCTCCAAGTAAGTTGGCTATCTCTGACTGAGATCCCAACCACCTGCACTAACGCCGAACCATAGATCTTCCAAACTCTGGCTGTGGAAGTTCTGACGGCAAACCATGTGACCAACACCGTCGTTCCGCGCGTGCCAAATACGCAGAGAGACTCGAAGCTCTGGGTTGCATCTGCCGGGCTTTGATAGCCCTAGGGCAAGAATCCTGCTGTGTAACTTCAGGAGTTTCTTCCCCTCATAACCAACGTCGCTCGGCGGAATCTTCCCGGAGTATTCTGCGTGCTTCTCTTGACTCTTGCTGCGAAGGGAGTATTCCGAGGACAGAGAAACGCCGCAGTGCGGGTACGGGGGGAAAAAGAGAGGCATGCTCGAGCAGCTATCACAACACTCCTAAGGCGCCTGTAGTTCCCAAGCAGTGCAGTGCCGCTAAAAAGGGGAAGGCTGTCGTCTCCTGTAGCTGTTGCAGTACATCTGAGACGCCGACAACCGCTGATAAGCACGCGTCCGCCAAAAATGCCTGCAGTAAATCAAAAGTCAACCCATGTTTGGCCACCGAGCAAGGCTCGTCTTCTAGAAAGAAAAATTCCGACCCCAGCAGCTGCCCAGCTGGTTGCTGCGACAAGCCTAAACCGCCGTCCGGTACGGTTCCTCCTGAGAAAAAGCCGAGCGGACCCGAGCCCGAAGCCTACTCAGGCAGTTGCTGCAGTAAATCTACGCCTCCAGCATGTGCTATCACCGAAGAAAAGTCCATTGACTCCATAGAGGTCATTCCGGGGACTGCTATCCCTGACCTCGAAAAAGGTATTATGAGCCAGGAGCATATCATCTTGAGCATATCTGGAATGACCTGCACTGGATGCGAAACCAAGCTTAAGCGGACTCTGGACACACTGCAGTCAATTCAGAATCTTAAAACCAGCTTGGTGCTGTCGCGAGCAGAATTTGACCTTAATGTCGGTATTCAGTCACTTGATGAAGTGTTTAGGCACTTGGAAAAGACAACCGAGTTCAAGTATGAAAGGGTCAAAGACCGAGGATCCAGCGTGGACATTGTCGTGCCTAATGCCTCCGAATTTATGAAGCAAGATTGGCCTCGCGGCGTGACCAAGATGGCTGTTATTGATTCGCGAACCGTGAACATTGCTTTTGATCCCACGAAAATTGGAGCAAGAAACCTGCTCGAGCAGGCCTGGGGTAAACCGCCTGGTCTAGCTGCTCCTCGTCCTGATCCAGCACTCGCTGCTGGAAACAAACATGTGCGGCACATGGGATATATGACTATTCTGTCCATTGTTTTAACAGTACCCGTCCTGGTCCTTGCCTGGGCTCCTCTTCCAGAGAGGCCAATTGCTTATGGCTCTTCGTCGTTGGCTCTGGCAACGATCGTCCAGGTCATCATTGCCGGCCCGTTCTATCCAAAGGCACTGAAAGCGTTGATCTTCTCCAGGATCATCGAGATGGACTTGCTCATTGTGTTAAGTACAACCGCTGCCTATATTTTTTCTGTGGTCTCCTTTGGATATCTTGCTGCGGGCCAACCACTAGCCACTGGCGAATTTTTCGAGACAAGTACTCTGCTTGTCACCTTGATCATGGTTGGTCGGTATGTTGCCGCACTCGCTCGCCAGAAAGCCGTTGAATCTGTTTCGCTCAGATCGCTACAGACGCCCACTGCAATTCTCGTGGATGATTCTGGATTCAACGAGAAAGAAGTCGATGTCCGACTCCTTCAGTATGGAGACATCTTCAAAGTCATCCCAGACTCTAAGATTCCAACCGATGGGACAGTTATCGGAGGATCATCTGAGGTCGACGAATCGATGATTACTGGAGAATCGATTCCAGTAGACAAATTTCTTAGATCTACTGTTGTCGCAGGATCTGTCAATGGCTCTGGGACGCTGATTGTAAAGCTGACACGGCTTCCTGCTGATAATACGATCTCGGTCATTGCAAACATGGTCGATCAAGCCAAACTTTCCAAGCCAAAGATACAAGATATCGCGGATCGAGTGTCGAGCTATTTCGTTCCTTTTGTGGTCATTCTAACCATAATCACGTTTGCTATATGGATTGCCATAGGGATTGCGGTGCGACACCAGTCTGGATCTCAAGCCACCACGGAAGCAATAACCTATGCGATTACTGTACTCATCGTCTCTTGCCCTTGCGCTATTGGCCTGGCAGTACCCATGGTTATTGTTATAGCCAGTGGGGTTGCTGCCGAGCGAGGCGTTATCTTTAAGGCTGCTGGCAGTATCGAGGTCGCCTGCAAGACCTCCCATGTTGTATTCGACAAGACCGGGACTCTCACTTTAGGCAAACTCGCGGTTGCAGTGGAGCATATAGATAACACGAAGAACTACATGTGCCTTCTTGCCGGTCTGATCGGGAGTAATAAGCATCCAATTTCTACTGCGGTGGCCGCACATCTGAAAGCCAGAGACATACCAGCATCTACTGTCACCAATACAAAAGTACTAACTGGCAACGGTGTACAAGGCTCCTCCGCATCAGGCCTTATACTTCGGGCGGGAAACTCACGGTGGCTCAACCTCTCGTCCAATCCGCAAGTCCAATCCGTCCTCGAACGAGGCTACACAGCATTCTGCTTTACAGTCAACGACGACCTGGCCGCCGTCTTTGGCTTAGCAGACTCACTTCGCCCCGACGCTCTTGAAACCGTCAGAATGCTCCAAGAACGTGGTATATCTGTCCACCTCCTTTCAGGCGATGACGACGGCCCCGTCCGCTCTATTGCAAGACAGCTCGACATTGCAGCTCAAAACATCCGCTCTCGTTGCACACCTGCCGAAAAGCAAGCCTACATTCAAGCGCTTGCGACCTCATCATCCCATCAACAACCACCCGTAAAACCCCCAACAATTATCTTCATCGGCGACGGAACAAATGACGCCATCGCCCTCGCAACCTCCACAATCGGCGTACATATGAACCGAGAAACTGGTAGCGATGTCGCCAAGTCAGCCGCGGACGTCGTGCTCATGAGGCCTAGTCTACTTGGCCTCCTGACGATGATCAACATCAGCGACAAAGCGGTACGGAGGATCAAGTTCAATTTCGGGTGGAGCTTTGTGTATAATCTGTTTGCGGTGTTGCTTGGCGCCGGGGCGTTTGTGAATGCTAGGATTCCGCCCGAGTTTGCGGGGTTAGGCGAGTTGGTTAGTGTTTTGCCTGTTGTTGTTGCGGCTGTCCTTCTGAGGTGGTCAAGGGTATAGATATTATCGGTAATGTCACTGCTTTGCCCTGCCACTTTGTCGAATTTGAAAGATTGCTCCACGCTGCAATAAAGTACCCTAAAAGTCATTCTCAAGAAGCTTATAAATGTTCTGATGATAGGGAACACGAAGAATGATGCCGCCCCCGCGGTTAGATCATCTGGATCAACTGAGATAAAGCATCACTCCCACACTTGTGAAATATGGACCTTTTTCCCTTTAGGGAATATGCAAAATATTAGGACTCTATGAGTCATTAATCTACCATGGTGTTGACGCTGATTCTCGGGCTTCGCCCAAGACCCACCGGGTAGGTCTGTCGTAAATCAATAGTTGACGTAGTTATCTGTACTACCTTTATTATCTAACCACCAATCAGGCAACGTTTTCGTTATAGTATTGGTGAGGATGCAGCGATTATCTGAGGCTGTATACCTCCATGTCATAGGCTCGTTACCATTCCAAAGGTAGTACAAATGCTGTAGGAAGCCCTCCCCAAAGCCATGGACAGCAAGGCCCTTATGATTCCTTTCATAAGAATCTCAGGTTTCCGTTGTCTCGGTTCGCATCCACCCACTCTCCCCCGCCCCCCACGCAATAACATAAGCAGGTGTATTTGCTTGCTGCAATAAGAGAGCGCCGAGGTGGATTTTTAACTCTCGCCCTTGATAATCTTTTCGCAGGATCTCCGAGCCAGTCATGGAAAACCCTACTATATTATGGGAAAAGTTTATTTTGGAAAACGACAAGGTCGAGTTTGTCTGGATAGAATTCATGACATATACAGCTATCACCTTGGTGCGAATGGTTCCCGTTGCCAGATTCAGCGATATGCTCAGCAAGGGGTCAGGTATTCGATATTCGAAAGACGCGTTTCAGCATATTCCCGGGAAATTTTGTATCGAGTCATACATCCCCAACGAGAATTTCTACCTCGTCCCAGACTTAGCCACAATATATTGCCAGGTTGGATCTGACGGGTGTCGAGCGACTGTGACCGCGGTGTGCGTGGACAGCGAAGGGGAGATCATTCCCGAGTGTGCTCGCGCGAGATTGCAAGGTTTGGAAAAAGAGCTACATCACGAGTTTGGCTTCTCCAGTCTCGTTGGGTTCGAAGTGGAAGTCATTTTCATGAAAGTGAAGGAAGAAGGTGGAGAAATTCACTATGATATGATGAGTGGCGATCATACATGGTCCAGCATGACTGCTCACGATCGCGGCTTTCTCCCTGTTATTGAAACAATTGTGCGGGCGCTGGCGAAAGTGGGCATTGTCCTGGAGCAGTTTCATACCGAGACTGCGCCTGGACAGTGGGAATTCGTCCTGCCGCCCTCAACGCCAGTCAAAGCCGCTGACATGCTTTTGCGTGCCCGCAACACAATTCAACAAGTGGCAGAATCATTCGAGCTGCGTGCCACATTCTACCCGCGCCCATGGCGTGAGCATTTCGGTAACGGATGCCATACACATGTTTCAATTAGTCCTATCTCTCGTGATTCTAGCAAGGTTGACATGGAACATTTCTTCGCGGGAATCATACAGCACTTATCCGCCATCCTAGCAGTTTCTTTGCCCCGCGAAGAAAGCTACGAGCGTGTTGTTACAGGTATCCGCAGCTGTGGTGTGCAAGCTGGCTGGGGGTGGGAGAACAAGGAAACTCCGCTGCGGCGTATAACATCGAATCATTTCGAGATTAGGTCCTTAGATGGGCTAGCGAACCCCTACTTGGCGATGTGCACCTTCTACGCAGCTGGGATAGCAGGGCTGAAGGCACGAACCCGATTAAAGCCCTGCTCGGACGGAGCTCCCACTAAACCCGCATTCAAAGCCGACCACAGAGCTCTTCTACCAACAACACTAGAAGAGAGTTTAATCGCATTCGAGCAGAATTACATCTTACAGGAAATATTGGGCACTTCAATTGCACAGTCATATCTAGCAGTGAAACGGGCAGAAACTCGGCACTTTCAGCAGATCGATAGCAATGTAAAGAAGGCCTGGATGATTTCACGATTCTAGCCTGGCTACATACAGTCACCATACTGGGAGGATGAAACACGTATAATATTTCCGGAATAAACGCCAGCTAGCGTTGCTATCCCAAATGATATTAGGGCAAATTAAAGGCTCAGAGATAACTACCCTTTATCTGGTATTAAAGAAAGGACTATTAGCACTACCGGGAGAAAATTATGATCTAACAAATCATAGTCTTTTGATACTACATGAGCCCCTGTATCGATTCTACTGGCCTATGTGCCGCGAAAATTTTTCGAAATACCTTTCTATCCCCTAATGCCACAGCCAGGCTGTTTGCAGGAGCTTCATTGCTGGCTAGATATAGCAAGTCCTGCCACTGCCGGCCATGATGCTCGCAAGGGCACCCGCTGCTTTCCCATCTCGCAATGCTGCCCTGATCACTGGCATTAACTCCATGGCTGGCTCCTCGAGATTATTAACCAAATGAGAAACCAGGATCTGCGGCGGAACATGGACCCAGTCAGTCTGCAAGCACTTTTCAACTTCTGTAAGCCGGTTCCTTGCTGCCTGTGCCAATCCCGTCGAGTGAGAACTTCTCCGTGATATGCCTTAACTGAATTTTTCAAAAACATCTCTAGCCGAGAGGCCAGTGGGCAGGAATCCTAGAACCCAATGCCAGGTTCCTATAGACTGTGGATCGACTTCCATCAACAGCAATGGCCTTTTATGTCCAATGCCAATAGCAACTAGTCCGCAGATGAAAAACGGGAGGATGTCCTCCCCTACCTGGGCACATCAAACCAGCGCAGCAGCTGCATCAGCACTTCCTCCTCCAAGTCCTGCTTCGGTAGGAATGGCCTTAATGAGGTCGAAATGGTCTGCAATACCACAGTGGTTGGCGAGGAGACGTGCTGCTTGAATTACGATGTTTCACTCATCTGACGGGATTCGGTCGCTGTCCATGCCAGTAACGGTCATGGTGAGGCCTTGAGAAGCCTCCCGAGGAACGGAAATTGTTAATGGTGATGTCGTGGTATCCATCATCACCAAGCTGGCCAGCATTCAGATAGAGGTTAACCTTGGCAGAAACTTCCAGTGAAATTGATTCAGGCTGTTTGCATCCAGCAAAGGCCATGGTGATAACTGGAGCAATGAGGATGGTAGGTAGGTGTATGGTCTGAACATAATGTGCGGGTATTGTTTAATCTTTTCACCTGTTACCGGTGGGAGTATTCATCCATGATTAGGTACCTAGGTTTCTACGGCTGCTAAAAAGGTTGCGACGTGAAAAAAACATGGAAAGCGCCAAGCACGAAGCACTTTTATGACTATTGGAAGCGAGATTGGTCGCTGTTTTTGGAGGCTTGACGTCATCCAATTTGCGCAGCAGCAGGTTACATTCAAATCAAAGGGAATTGTTGTTGGGAAGATCAACAGTCGGGCGAAGAGTAATAGGCTAATCACTATAATTTGAGGTAAAATGCCATCGATCTCATCTGGGTCTGTTCCGTTTGAGTCGAATCAAAGACGTCACTCGCTGCTGGGTCAAAGCTTGTCTTGCGGAATCTTCTAGCTGCGAAAGAGCCGCCCCTTAATACCAATATTTGGTCGAAAATCCCATGCATGAGGGGAATCTTTAAGATGGGTAGAACAGTTAGTGAATCCTTCTGGATAGGGACTCACTATGGAAGTATAGTATGGCGTCCCTTGTCGTTAATCAAGACCAAGGCCCAGAACATCCAACGTTTGGCATTGTCATTCATGCTGCTGGTAGGGGTAGGCGAGCAGGTAATTCACTGAAGGTATATCATGAAATAGGAGGCGAGACAGTTATCTCCCGTGTGATCAAAGCCTTCCGAGGCTGGGATACTGCTAGTACAATTGTTATTGTGCACCATGCCGACGATATGGCTTTGCCTGGGAGTTTTCCCATGACGCGGAGGACACACGGCCTATGGCCATGAAGGGCCTCCTGAACCGGTGCAACGGATGAATAGAAGGCTAGATTCAGTCTCAAAGCCAGGCGTCGGAGCGCCTGACGTACATTTTCTAGTGGATGGACGAGGATGCGGAGAAACTGTATAAGCAAGAGCAGTGCCATAACCCCTACCCGGAATACATGGCAATTTATTATTTTATCAACAAGATAGGAGAGTATGGTATGCTAGGATATGAGAGTCAATACGCCCGATTCCCAGATATCTCGCGGTATTGACTCCATGAGGCCAATCGCTGTCACAACGCACATTGAAGGTTGTAAGCGTGTCTTTTCTCCGATAATACTACCAGCTTGATAGGCAGAATGTGATTACCGGCCGGTCAATATACAGGGCCATCTTGATTACTATCTTGACTGATAAACCGCTGCAATTGAGCAGGGAGATATTCCATTCACTAGAAAATGCCGTTTCCTATTATTGAGCGAAGTATTATCTTGTGCATCCAAATTCTTGTCCAGTACCACTTTCTTGCTGTCGTAGACTGTCTCTCCTCGCTATTCAAATCCAAAACATGACCGTACAGGTACAGAAGGCGATCAAAGGAATGGGGCTAAAAGAATACTCAATACTGTAAGGAAAAAGGTTGCTATATGAACCGAATATTCGACGACCGCGATACAAACCTCGAATACGGCCAGAATTGCCGTGGCGGAGCGCGATGACCCGAATCTTTTCCACAACGGTCCTTTCAAAAAGCGCAGACGCCGCAGATCCTTGTTGATTTGTCTTGTAAAACGATGGGACGAGCCGAAAAATTCTTGAGCCCTCGACAAGGCGCAGAGGTACATGTCTTCGGCGTGCGCCAGACATCCCTGGTTTTTGTACAGTGTCCCCAATTTCCTGATCGCCAGAAGAGATTCCTCACTCGTCGACACTAGTTCGCCGTTATTCTGCAGTATCCGACGCATTTCATCCGCATGAGGAAGCAGTGACTGTCGGTTCCCGACAGGTGGTCCCTCACTAGTTGAGGCTTCTGTAGTAGCCGTTCCGAGTAAAATAAGAGCAGCCGTATTAATTTCCTCTTCCTGCTCCGCGACCATATTGTGCCGGCACCAGTTTTTTACCACTGGATGCATTGAATATGCTCCGGTGTCGTTGTCCTGGGGGATAATTAGTGAAAAGTCGCTTAAGGTCTGTAGCTCTTTTGCATATCGATCCTCGAGTGAGCGTGAGCTGCCGAGCCATTCTGGTAATGCGAGATTGTCATATCCGTTTTCCGGCAGAGCGGCCGAGATGCCAGTATTGTTGTAGCAGGAAAGTAGGAGAAGTAATTTCGCGGCAAGCGGGGTTGACTGCTGGATTTGCCTAAACGATAAAGCGCAAGTTACCACAGTACTGTCGCATTCGTGCTCGGTTGTTTCTCGTAGAGCTTGCCGCATGTCTTGAAATAATTCCAGGTAACTGGAAATATTTTGGCCTGTCTGGTGTATATAGGAGGCCGCTTGGATAAGGGCAAGAGGGAGTCCGTCTAGCTGGTGAACGAGCAACTTTCTTGCTGTTAATACATGTCAGTAGTATTCGATCCGAACAGAAATTATGAACCCTTAATACCTGAATCTTCAACATGGCCCGCCAAACCGTTCTTAGTCCGACTTTCGGTACCCAGGTCGAAAAACTCCAAGGATTCGTGCGGACTCAACTTGCTCAATGCATGGGACTCCCCGACTTCGTCCACATTCGGCTCTGTGGTGGTAACAAGTATAGAACCATGGTCCGACCGAGGAAAAAAGTCGCGTATGCTGTATGCGTCACTGCTGCTACCCGTCTCAGTAGACGAAGGGTCCAAGTCAGCTCCCGCATTGTCGAAAACGAGTAGCCATTGCGAATTTTCTTCCCTGGAAAGCCACTCTAAGACCATAGAAGCCTGTTCCTCAAGAGTAGAACTCTTGCTTTGCGTGTCATTGCTGAGGGTGGAGGTGGCTTCGTCTGTTGGAACCTTGGAAGCAAGAGCGGCTAACGAGGCTAGTACGCTGTTCTTATCCTTGCCATGAACCAGCCAGGTTGAACAGAAATCGCCTTTGTGAAGTTCGGAAAAATGCGTGGCGAGTCGGCTCTTGCCAATTCCATCGGGGCCATGCACCACAGCTACCCGGCGGCGGGTTGGCAGTGGTTGCGGCCGCAGAGAGGTCCACAGTCTGCTCAAATCATCTTCTCGCCCGATAAACGTATTTCTTGAGGGAGGTCGCTCTTTATATAGAGCGGACTTGGATTCGGCGCTATGTCCATATTGCCTGTGAAAGGACAGTTGACAAGCCCCCGGCCTGAAAGATCGGGGGAGGGCCTGAATCGCGGGACGGGACGTTGACCTGGCGAACCGCAAGGAGACTGGATGGCATTGCGACAAGAAGAGTGACATGATATTGCGCCGAAGAGCCTGAAATGGATCTTGTCACTTGCTGAAGTTGCTGTTCTGGATGAGTTCGGTGTTTGTCCTCTGCTGTCACGTGCGGAATACGAGGGTCAGATCTTGGCCTCATCGCCCGTGGGGATCAAATACGAGGGCAATTTCGCGAGGTGAAGTTGGAGCGGACAATGTCCCCTTGAGACACTGCACAAGTATGCTATGATGCTGTTTTGTCCTTGGCGCAAGGATCTTTTGCTAGAGCGATACAGTAAAGTAGTTGTTTATAGATCTATGATCGGCCTGACCCGAACGGTGAGCCAATGCCTGATCCGGAGAAGAGCCTATTCTGCCTGACAGAAAAGGCCTAGACTATCCTAAAGATTACCCGAGACTACCGAGGATTACCTTTCCCTGACATGAAGTGCCTGGGCAAAATACTATAAGGCGTCTAAATCTTCTCCATGTGGCTCTTATTTTGAATGTTCTTGTACCCGAATTATACTCTCCGCACAACAGCATTACCTAGTCAATATCAATATCAGAATCCTCCTACCATCCTTGCAAACGTTTACTAACTCGCGATATACGACCCCTACGCCCATTAACTACAGCCCTAGTTCTCTTTGTTGTGGTATTTCTTTGGAGCCTTCCGAGCAGATCAAATCATCTTTCCATCGAGGCTTCTACACAGGCTCTGGTTTGGCGGCTGTAATTCTGCTTCGCGGACAGCGTGATTCTGGTTGCCGTGGAATATCTATCGCAAATACACGGAGGGATGAAGAAGCGTCTGGTGGAAACTGGGCGCTTCGCAGTTCGCACCTGGCGGTCTAGACCCCTTTTAGATTGGCAGGTGGGGGCCCAGAGCTAGTGGCGACTTTGGCCAGTGACCGTCTTGCAATCCTTCTAGCGTCGCACACCATCCAAGTTGATATCCTACAAAGGCGACCAGCCTCACAGACCTCAGAATTCATATTTCTCCAGAATAGTCAGCAGACAGGCGCCACGGGGTTTTGGAATCCCGATTAAACCGCCTCGTGAGATAACCACATTCTGCATTTTTGAAAACACCAAGATACATAACCGGCCGTCTAGAACTGCGGTGATATTGCTTCACCGACGTCCCGCGCTCATTTGGAGCTGTTCTGTCGCCTCCCTCGAGTCGGCAACAGCAAGATGGCTTCTCAGTCAAACTTCATGTTCATCGACTCTCAGGCCGATAATCCACGGAACTTATCGCTACGGACCAAGAAACAAGTCTTTGTGATGACGAAATACTACCAAGATGAAAAACAGGCCTCCATCGATAGACTGAAACCCAGAACAGCGCGGAGGGGCCGTCCACCCGGGGAATATAATGCAGGGATTTTCCCTACTACAGCTAAACATCGAGAGACCGTGAGAATGAAGCGCTCGAAGGATCGTCCTCTACCGCAGCGCAATCCTCAACAGCCTGGAATTTGGTCGTTGGAGGCGTATTTGGACCAGAGCTTCGTCGATCCGTTTTCCACGTCAGCAGTAGAAATGTCAGACTCAATGAACCAATACTTCCATCACTGTACGGGGGTACTTACCACTATACGAGGTATAGGGAACTGACATTTGAAAGTTAGAATCCACTCGATCATAATGTGCTATCCGCTTGATCCTATGCGCATGGGCATGTGGTGGTGGCAGAAAGCGATAACTCAACCAGGGCTACTCCAGGCGATCCTCTTTCTATCAGCTGGGCACCAGGCAAGCCTTGAGTTACATAGTGGCGTTGACCCCCAGGTAGTCGAAAAGACAATGAGAAGCTGCCTACATCTCCGTGGCAGCGTGCTTAGCACTTTGAACGATATTCTACAGGATCCCAAGAAGGCTGTAGCCGAGGCCACCACTCTTATTGTTGCCTCACTTGCTAGCGGCGAAGTACGACATTTCCATCCCCCCAAGCTCCAGTAACCGCTGACTGGTTGTCACAGGCCGTCAATGCCAATTTCGAGGCTCTTGAGGTTCACATGAAGGGACTCCAGCGACTTATCCATCTGCTCGGCGGAGTGGAAACACTAGACCATGGAGCGCTGGCTAAAATCTATGAGTAGGGGATTGCTCTCCGTGCCCCCAATAGCAGGAAGCTGACTCTCCCTAACTAGGTGCGACGTCAGAAGCGCAGCCCTAAACAATACCCGACCTCTCTTTCCCATGTCATCCCGCTGGCGCAGCGAGATTCTCCAAGACGCCAGGTTCTTCCAATCACAAGAACCACCCGAGATACCAAAGACGCTTTCTCTACTGGGGAAATTCTTTTTCAAGGCCCCCTGGTACCCACAGCTTGACTCCTCACTGCGGGCTTTTACTCAGGTCCTCCATGGCCTCATAATACACTACCAGAAAGCCCAACTCAACCCATCTATCATCACACCGACAGACAACGACCTTTTCCTCGTCTTCGAACACCAGCTCCTCTCTACACGCTACGCATCCCGCGCAATCGATAACCCCCACGAGCCCCTGCGCCTCTCATTCCTCAACTACGTGAACCTGCGGATCTGGCATTTCCAGGGCATTCCATTAATGCAGCATATGGCCGAGGCGCTCCACCAGAGTCTCGTACCGCCATTCGCCCACCTCCAGGTAACCGCCCCGGATCTGCTATTCTGGATGTTGTGGATCGGAGGTCTAGCTTCTCGGGGCGCCGCCGAGTGCCACAGCTGGTTTGTGGGGAGTCTGACTGCGTTAGCGCACAGGCTTGGACTGGAGCATTGGGCAGCGGCGAGGATGATCCTTGGCGGGTTTTTTTATCCAGACCAAGATGGATGGGAGGCAGAGAAGGTAGCCGAGGACGAGCTTTGGAGAGAAGTAGTTCCAGAGAATTATAGAGGGCTTGGCACGCCGGTTATCTTTATGTAAGTAGAGTACCCTTGCTGCTGCCTAATAAGCGATAGATATATATATAGGTACAATCATGTTGGATGACAACCTTGATCTGTGCACTCATTATAGCAGATTTTAAGTTGGAGTTGGGAGGGCGGGTGCGTGGGTCACGGTCAATGCTTATCTAACACGTGGCTTTGGATGAAATTGGGCATCTCATTGTCCTGAACAGGAGAACGACGGTGCCAGCAAGAGATATACGAGAAATACGGATAAAATAAAGTTATTTGGTAAGACCTCCGCTGCTATCTATAGCTTAAAAAGCCAATACCAAATATAATTCGACCAGAGTAAGAAACAAGTAATATTCAAGGGATGTTTCCGGTGTTTGATTTATAGTTGTAGGCGCAATGCGGCGTTCGTCGGGAACTTGAAACCGGGGACCAACCCAAAAAAAAAAAAGTCATTTGACTGATTTTGATTTCTTCGCGACCTTGTTCAGGCGGCTCTAAATATACAGGGATCAGGATCCACCCCCACCAGGGCAGAAACCAACTCACGAAAGTGATTGCCATAGGCCGAGGGAGTGTTCGGAGAGGATGGGAAACCTGGGCGCTAGCTCGCCTGCTAATACTCCGAATCCAAGGTCTCCTCGGCGTGTCCTCTCTAAGCATATAAGCACTCATGAGGCAGCTGAGGCTTCATCTTACGGAGTATTGTCAGAGCTCCAATCTCCCATGTGGCTCACTGTGGGGGTTGCGTCAGAACTGCATGGAGGGCTTTGCTAATTCCGAAAAGATGCTGTAGGGCTTGGCGAGTGGTAGCATGAAGGTGAATGGACCCTTCTCTGCAGCCTCGTTGGCCCCAAAACCCCGGTGTTATGCAATCGATTGCCAGGGCATACTCGGAGGTACGGATACGGAGTAGGAGTCTAATTAATATATAGACTGCCGGCCATTTTTTTTCTCTTCGACCTCTCTTATCTGGAGCGGCCAGCACCTCCTGCAGGCTGCAGGTCGCGAGCCTGCTGCGCACGAATTGCAGATTGCCTTCTGATCGGCGTTCCACTGGTCCCCTGAGTCTCGGCAAATTGGACGCGGCGGTGCCGGTTCTCTTGTCGACAAGGGCGTAAAACCCAAACAATAATAATAATAAAAGATCGATCTTCAGCCTCTTTTGAAGCCTTGTGCTTCTACCATCGTCGCGCGCGCAAAATTCCCCCTATCCCCTTCCCCCTCGCGTACAATGCCATGATGAACCTTTCCACAATTCAACGCGTTACGATGCTGCTATTTCGTCTTTTCTTTATATTTTCCCTTCCGAGTCTATCACTGTCAATGTGCTACTATCCAGACGGATCGCGTGCGGAGGACCACATCCAATGTACGTCTGGCGAGAACAGCGCATGCTGCCCAGACAATGCCATTTGCATGTCCAACGGGTATTGTTTGGGCGTTGCCCAACCGTTTGGTCTGTTTCGTGCAACCTGTACAGATATCACCTTTGAGATTGATGAGTGTCCAAAAGAATGCCGTATGCCATGCTCCCCTCTCATCTCTTGACACGCCGGGACAATGTTCTACAATCGTTAGAACATTCCTTCATTGCCTCTGTTAACATAACTGCAGTCGACGTCCAGCACGATCGCCTCTGCACAATTGTACCGTATAACTCGACAGCCGAAGGCATCTCATACTGCTGTAACTCGATCGTCAACAACCCGGACGACGTGAACCCCGAATGCGCCTTCAATAAGGAGCCCATCACCCTTCAAAGCGCGACAATAATACCCGGTGTTGTCCTTCTCGAAGATTATACCCTTGAATCGGACGCGAACTGCACCAACACCAACAACAATAATAATACACCAGCGGCGAACGAAACGGCGACAAATGAAGTCGAGGACGAACCACGCGCGGAACAGAGTTCCTCCACCAACGTCGTCGCGGTCGGTGCCGGGGTTGGCGTGCCATTAGGCGTTCTTTCGCTCCTCGCAGTCGCATGGGCGCTGTTTGAGCGAAGAAAGAGAATGAGTCTTCAAAACTCGGAAAAGGTGGTCAGGGAATTGAACCCTAATAGCGGGGCTTACGCTGTGCTTGGTGATGGGTTTCCTCACAAGAGTATAATGAACCAGCAGCCACCGCTTTACAGGGAGCCCCTCGAATTGGAAGAGAGCTCTCCAGGATCGAACCGTGGATAATCATTAATTATAGACCCCCGCATTCTGTTCCTTCATATGATTATGTGTATATATATTGTTGTTATACAGCTTTCGGCCGATAGCAGTCGGAGGGATAATTATTGCTGTCAGGATTTACAAACGCGAGCCAGCGTCTCGGACATAGCATACGGAGTACTTCGTAGTCTATCCTCGCATTCCTCCCTGCTCCCTCGATAGCCCCATGCCGCTCACGATTCAGCCTGACCGACCACGCGACCAATCAAGAGAGTGGAATGCCCAACAATTCGAACCTTGGTCACCAAAAGCATTGCGATCGGCGACTTGGCGTGCGCCCGAACGCCAAAGACAGCCACGGTGCGAATACGAAACTCGCGCGGCTCTTCCGTCTGGCTCCAAACACGCTATTGTCACCCAACGACCATGGTGTCTTCTCATGGCTTCCAAATGGCGCTAATCATATAATCTATGAGCAACGAGAGAGAGAGAGAGATAAAGAGAGATGATAACAAGTCGCAAACTCTCCGACCTCGTCGCCGACTCGCGAATCGTCGTCAAATTGAACGGAACGCACTCGGACTACTTCAATACCGCGCCTTAGAACTCGTCCGAAGGCCGCCCGTCTCTGCGCAGGGCCTGGACCAAGGAGATATGGGTGCGGACGAAGCACCTTGGCGGCGGCGCCACGAGCGAGGTGTGGCTGGAGGAGTGCCGCTCTGCTGGGGGTGCGCCCGCGAAGAAGGGCAAGTTACAGGTTGTTAAGATCGTGCCTAAGCAAATCGATTTAGATGTCTATGAGGAGCTTGAGGCTATAGCTAAGTTTTCGCAGAGGTCGCCCAAGGTCAATTTTTCTTTTCTTTTCATTTTTTCTTCTCCTACTTGTATTGAATGATTGTCTAATCATTGCTAATGGCCGGCAGTACGAAGGCCTGTTCGTCAGGTCTCTTGGATGGTATGAGAATGAGATGTCTGTATTCATCGTCATGGAGCACATGAAGTATGGTAGCCTCTCTTCGCATTTGACTCACCCCCTGCCCCAAGATGAAGCAGCAGGTGAGATCACCACCCAAGTCCTCGAGGGTATAGCCTGTCTTCATGAGAATGAGTTCGTTCACCGAGACCTCAAGCCCGATGTGAGTTTGGCTTTTCGCTCTGTGTAGACTGGCTAGCAATAACATCTCCGAGGAAGCTGATGATCGATCGCATGTATAGAACATCCTGGTTGCATCAAAAGGCCCGCGATGGTGGGTCAAGATCGGCTATTTCGGCTTCAGCAAACGTACCAGCGGGGATACAAGTTTGCATTCCTTCGTGGGCACGCGCAAATACCTAGCGCCCGAGGTTCTCGGTCTGCATCCACATTGGGCTGTTGTCGCTACTGAGAGTGGGGAGCGTGGGTATTGATGCACGTACGCAATGGACATGTGGTCGCTGGGCATCACGGCCTTCTACCTGCTCTGTCACGAATATCCATTTCAGGACAGAGAGCTGCTGGCGTACATAAAGGGGGCACCTTTTCCTGGTACAGCGCTTACAGAGCACGCGATTAGCCAGGACGCTTGCGCGTTCATAACGGCACTCTTGACGATTGATCCGGCGAAACGGTTAACTGCAGCCGAAGCTCTCAAAAACCCATGGCTGGTGGAGCCCGTTGTGGACGACCCGTTGCAGGCGTCGGAAGGGTTGCAGTCCGTGCGGCGGAGTCAGATTCCAGCGCCGTTCCCTTCGGTGACAAACGTCTCGGTGAGCTGGCCGCTTTCAAGTACATGGGCTTCGGGCTTTGCCTCCGCCTCCCGCAGGGAGATGCCTCTGGTACCAAGAGGCGTTGTCTCGGAGACAGAGAAATTGGCGCCGTCAAACAGTGAGATTCCTCACATAACTGAAGATGGAGATCACGACACGCGGACAAAAGCCATGGACGAGTTCAGTGCCTTGCATGAAAGGGGACTCCAACTCCTCACGGAGAAGAAATACACGCAGGCCGAAGCCCTATTCCAACAAGCCGTTGACGGCCGCAAACAAGTTCTAATGCCGTACGACCCAGACACGCTAGCGTCGATGCAGCAGCTGGGCGTGTTGTACTTCCTCAAGGACCGGTACCAGGATGCGCAGAGGACGCTGCAGCTGACGGCGGACATCCAGGCTGAGTCTCTGGGGTCAATACATATCAACACGCTGACCTCTAATTACTGGCTTGGCAGCTCGCTTCTGGCACAGCGGAAACTGGACGCAGCGCAGGAAGTGGTTGATCGGGCAATGGAAATCCAAAAGGTGATCCTGGGCGTCAACAATGAAGATACGGTCAAGTCGCTGTGATTGGGGGCCAGATCTATTATCTGCAGGGGAAATATGGCCATGCGCTGTTGCTCTTCGACCAAGCCGCTGATGCTGCTGCTACGATAGGAGGAGATGCAACAATCGCGCCTGAGATCCTCTACCTGCGTGCATGTTGTCTGTATAACCACCAGAGATACCAAGAGGCGCGGTCTATTCTAGAGGAAATCGTGCAAGCTTCTCCGGAGCGCCCGGAGGCTGCCCAGGCATGAAATCTTCTCTCCAATGTCGGGGAAGCACTTTTCCAAGAAGCACACTACGCCGGCGCAGAGTCATGTTTCGAAATATCAGTCGAGGCTCGCAAGAGAACACTCGGGCCAGTTTCATGAACAAACTCTCCATTCGTCTCTACAGCTTGCGTCCTCGCTGCGCAAACAGCGAGGAAAGGCTGCGCGAGCACAGGCGATGTTGCGACAAGTCCTCGGTTTATCTCCGCCTAGAATCACCGCACAGCGCGCGCTCGACCAGTTGCAGGACATTGGCGAGACGCTTTGGAGCGAGGAGGCGTACACGGGGGCATTTGCCGCCTTCAAAGACGTCCTGACGCAGCGCACAGCAATCATGGGATGTCAACACGCAGATACGCGGCGTTCCGCCTCTTGGCTCGGTCGATCGCTGCTCAATTGGAAAAGATACGAGGAGGCCACGGCCCTGCTTACATCACTACGCAAAGACCAGCGTGAGGCCCTTGGGCCTGACCATCCCCATATGGCTTACACCAACCTCTTGCTTGCCCAGTCGCTGCATCACCAGGGCCAAACCAGGGACGCATTCCCGCACGTCTCCGAAGCGCTTAGGATATTCAGGTATAGTCTCGGGACTGACCACCCGGACACAGTTCTCTATCTTGGCTATTTCGGTTCAGCACATAGACAACTGAAGGAGTATACCGCGGCCAAAAATACGTTCCGTTCATCTCTGGACCTCGCAAAACGAGTCTTTGGTACCACTCATGAGGTAACCATCCACACGCAGGTCGGTCTGGGTATGGCGCTGTACGGGACGAAAGGTTCCCTGACCGCGCTCGAATACCTCCTGCCAGCGGCGGATGAGCAGATGGCGGCTCTAGGGGAAACACACGAGGATACACTAGACACGCTGTTCTGCATTGGCGTGGCACTCGATGCACTGAAACGATATGCCAAGAGCGAGCAATATTGGAGAAAAGTTGCAGACGTGAGACATCGCTTGCTAGGAATCAAGCATGAAGAGAGACAAACCGCCACAAGGTCGCTAGCGCTGTGTCTCGCGCATCAGGAGAAATGGAAAGAGGCAGCGAGACTACATGAGCAAGTATTGAAGGCCCGAGAGGAGACTCTGGGGTCTCGCCACACAGCGACTAAGGAGAGTAAGAAGGATTTGAAGAAGTGCACCAAGGCACTGGCGGGGAAATGGGTTATTCTCTGGTCTGAGCATCAGCATCTGCAATACCGCCATTTATGAACCTGATACTATCCCCTTCCCTCGACGCCCGTCGACACCCCGTCTTCCATCTCAAGCGCCCCTTCATCAGCCGGATCGCTCCACCCCTCCCTCACATCCTTAACGACCCTCACAAAGAGCAAATCAACGACAACAGCAAGCGACCCTAACGCCGCTCCAAAAAGCAACGCAGCTCGGAACCCGCGAACCATTTCCACCCTCTTCTGATTCACCTCGGCCTCAATCGTGCCGGCAAATCCCAGCCCAAGGCTATTCCCATACAGATTCAGCGTTCCGACCAAGGAGGCTGCAACTCCCTGCTGCGCGCGCTTGACGCTGTTACTCGTAACGATTTGCGCGGCCACATACACAAAGTCCGGGCAGAAGGCCATGAAGATCGTTGCGGGGAAGACTTGCGCCCAGTAGCTTTGGTGGACGGGCATGGTGGCCAGAAGCACGTTTGCAATGAGGATCGCAGCGCTTCCAATCGCGAGGATCCACTGCGCAGCGAGGCGCGGAATCAACCACGCGGCGATGAATGTACCGAGCGTGGCGACGATTCCGAAGGGGGTCCACTGTAGCCCGAAATTGAGGATGCTCTCGCCGCGCAGCAGCTGCAGCCAGGCGACCATGTACCACAGGAAGATCCCGTTGGCCATAAAGCTGAGTAGGACGACGAAGATTACGGGGACAAAGGAGGGCGCGGTCCAGATGCCGAGCGGCATTATGGGAGTTTTGGCAAATTTGTGTTCCCAGATCCCGAAGAGGATGAGCAGGATCACGGATATCCCCAGGAGGACACCTTCAAATGGTTTATCCCAGCCGCTGGCGGGGGCCTGGCTATACATTGCGGTTAAGGACATCCTTGCGTGGGACGGTTTGAATGAGGTACTTACTTCCAAGCGACATTGAAGACAATCAGCCCAGCCGTACCAAGGAACGCGCCAACCCAGTCGATTTCGCCATTCTTATCAACCGGATAGTCACTCGGGAGCAAGAGTGCTAGCGAAATAAATATGACTGTTCCCACAATCGCTCTGAAACCCATGCTACCATTAGTATCCCTTGGCCTAGCCAGCACCCCCACCCACAGGCTAAAGGAAGAAAACGAGACACCAAACTCACAAACTGAAGAATATCCATTCCCAGCTCGCATACTTAACAAACACCCCTGCCCAAATTGCACCGAGATAACTCCCAATTGGCGCCGACGCCCCAAAGAACCCTAACGTCACATTGCGCAGCCGTCCCGGTGGGATCGCTGTGCTGATCAGGGCAACAGCATTGGGCATGATCAGCGCACCGCCGATACCTGATAGTGCGCGCGCGGAGTTAAATGCTACGAAGCTCTTGCAGAATCCGTTCGCGAGTGTGAAGATGACAAACCAGATCGCGCCGGCGACGAGGACGTGGCGGTGGCCGTAGACGGCGCCTAGCCGGCCGCTTATGAGCACGAATGTTCCCTGGGTGAGTCTGTACCACGGGAGTGTTGATACTGTTAGTCCTACTACCGTTCTTATTTGTATATACGCTCATCCTCGGAGTGGTGAGGGGGACGAACGGATAAGACGCTGCGGCCCAGTTTGCTTTGCCGGGTCCGACAGCGGCGTTTAGGGCTTTGCTGATCTCCAGCCCCGCGGCCAGGCCGACCATGTTCGATATCATCTGGTTATTGTTGGGTTTTTTTCATATAAGCCGGGTCGGGATGACAGAAAACTAGTTACCTGTACCATGTTACTTAGCACAATAAATACAATAATTGCTAGCCGGCGTTCTGTTGTATGGTTGTCTGAGATGGCCTCGAAGACTTGCTGGGGCTCGCCCGACGCTGGAGGATTGACAAGATCCATCTCCCATACGACTATCAAACTCGTAATCTGAATCCGTAGATAATGAGGAGTAATGGGACAAAGGCTATTGTCGTTCACAAATAATAACTTCGCTGGGCTAACTATATAGCTTCAGAATTCCTCAGATGCTGGCCGCGCTTGGGCGGGCCGTGATTCCGAATACGAGGTCATGCAACAGTCACTGCCAGCTTTATTTGGTCCTCGCTCGAGCACGAGAGCAAATATTAGAAATCATCGCACCCTATACATCTGCCGAAGTTTCCCCGGACCCCGTTGTTAAGCATGACGCTACCGCTCGTTCGTAATAGTCCTGGATTAGATATCCCAGCGATAATGGACTCTCGGGTGGTCCGGGTTCTTCGGTTTTGGGTCGCGTCGAACGTTCCTAGGCTTATGATGGGTAATATATATACCATATACTCGCCTCAAATTCGAGGACCGCAGCTTGGAGGCATGTTCGTTTTTTCAGCCTCCGCTTCTCTTTTCAGCCCTTCCCCTGTCCCAGCTGGTAAATACATGGTGTAGTATTTCGTGAAAAAGAGTCAGATATTGCAGCCAAGAGGACTAAATCACGTGGAGAGCTCAAACACGCTTTTTGTTGGTAGGATGAAACCAGTTCCCCACTACTTTGACTTAAGGCACAGCCTTGATCACATCTTGATTGATAATACATAATCGAGCAGAAAACGGGAAATCCCGCACCTGTCTTGGTATTGCCAAGGGAAACTCTCCATGGCCAAGTCGTTCTTGTTACCCTAACCAAGCCCTGTGACAAGTCCTTAGCAGACTAAGTGACTAAACAATCTACCACGCATACATCCAGCCTTAGAAAGAGTAAAATGTCTGACGTATATGTATGCTATAAGTATGCTATTTCTAGATTTCTACAGTCATTTCAGCGAGGCAACGCAATAGTGGACGGCGTCTGACTATGCCCCCGATTATGACGAGGCAGCATGGATCTGGTACTTGGTGGAACAGGAATAGTAATCTGTTTATGCCCTGAGTATGGGTTGGATAGCAATAAGACTTATGTGGTCAGTGATGGACTTTCGGCCATCCGTAATGCCAGCCGGGGCACGTCCGTTAATGCCAATCGTCCATATTTAGGATGAATTACTACCTGTAGATTTTAATCATGTGTCTCCTTGGCCTCAGGCTAGGTGCTCTTGGAGAGGGTGAATGAATAAGTACTGTGAAAGATAAGAAAAGACATCATGAAGCAGGGAATAAGCTATTTGGCAGGGGTGCGACATTTTTAGCTATAAAGAAACCGCTGGCTGCCCTCGCTAAGACACAGGGATATTCCTATTACAAGGCGGAGCACACAAATAATAAAACTAAATTATCTTTTACAACTCGTCGCGTACGGAGTACTTGTATCCTTTTCTCTAACGATAATACAGGAGACCAAGGCCAAAGCTTCCACTGCTTATGAGCAGCCCAGCATCTGTCGGGGCTGATGCTGAAAGAGGCTTCTTGGTATTGAATTAGAATTGAAGGCTCTTGCTAATAGGCAGTGATATAAGACGTTGACCAATTACTATCGGCTTTCAGATTCTTAATTTTCCCGTCGGGCGCCAGTAGTGGATCAGATAGGCTGGTAAAAGATGCCGGGCGCGCAGTGCAACTGTTCGTGGTAGCTGGCCCCCAAATGATCTGCAGAGAGCCGCCACTTGCATCGCCCGGCGAGGTGGTCCAGAGTATGGGGCAGTGTTAAAAGGAATGTCAGATATTCTCTCGCTCCCACGATATATATATAAATTGTCAATTCGAGCCTCCCTGCTTGGATCCAGTGTACACAGATTTAATCATCTACCGCGTGTCCTTCTCTATAGTCTATTATGTCGTACACCTGCACCACTACCCTTACTATAAATCCCACCGCAACAGCAACCGTTACCGCGATCATGGGATCTCACTGCCATCCGCCCACACAACAAACGGCCGCTCTCGGTATCCTCGGCACAGTGTGGGCCGGCATTAGCGGCTTCTTCGGCACAATCTGGTCCATCGTCATCGGATGCCTGCGGGTCCTCATTGGAACTGTCGTGCCAGTTATTCTAGCTGTTGCCATCTTGTTCGCCATCGGTTGCGCCGTCTACGGGTTTGTTGCTGTGCTCGCAAGCAGCTCTAACTGGTCAGACTTTGGTTCGAGGTTAAGGACGATTGAGAGGGAGAGGAGAGATGAGAAGGGGTCCTCCACAGACGGCGATATTGAAATTGGCTCGGACGGAGACATTGTGGATGTCCTGGACGAGAAGAAACGGGTTAATATTGAGATTGAGTTTTTGGAAGCACTGCTACGAGCGAAGAGGAAGAGGTTGGAGTCGTTACAATAAGATAAGGGGTTTATGCAGGTCTTAGCCTGTGTATTGTGGGGGTGGCGTGGTAGGTAGGGTGCTCGGGTGGATGACAGAAGATAGGAATGCTCTTCCGGGCATTTTTGAAATTGCGGACATTTTCTAGGAGGTCGCGATATGGACAAGCTTAAATCGGTGGCTAAAGTTAGATGCAGCCAAGGTGTATCAAGGCACAAATAAATAATTTCATCGATCCGATTTAGAGAGAATGTTTAACATATATATCCAGATCAAACGGTGAACGAGCCATTGACAGGCCGTATTCATGAAACATTGCGCCATCCTAACCCCCTCGTACAGCCAGCCTATAAATCCTGCCTTCTACACAGCATGACAAGTTGTCTTGAAAGAGCTAATATCATTATTCCAGGTCGCCGGGATCTTCGTCCACTTCTCATCATGGCATGACTTCTGCGGTGTCCAATCCGCATTCTTGGTCTTGCAGCCGGGGCTGTCGTACAAGGTGAGACAGCATCTGGTGGTGCGGTCAGAGTTGTAGGCGTAGTACTGGATTGAGGAGACTTTGTTGTTCAACGGGTCGATGTTGGAGAAGCACTTGCTGCCGGTATTGCCGGGTCCGCTGTAGGTCACTTGTCGACCACCGTAGTTGGTGTTTTCATAGAGCCGGATTCGCCACGCGTCTGTGGGGGATGAGGCGAGGAGGAGTGAGGTTGTGATGGATATAAGTGAGATCTTCATTGTGTCTGCGGTAGTAATGACAGATGGGTTAGATAATTGATGGGCCCGGACCGTCGCGAAGTAAATGGAGGAGAGCTTACTGATATTGTTGGATAGAGTATTTATACGAAGTGGGGTGTGACTATTTTATGAGAGATATGAAGAGCAGCAGGTTGACCAGTTTTATACTACGGCCCCAGGCGAGGAGAAAAGCGTCTGAGGGTTGACCTGGCTGAGCGCTTGAACCTGATATCGCGACGAATACGAGATCGCTGGTGGCTACCCTAGCACGATTTGGGTTTGCTCTTCCAGGTACAGGATCGATTGTTTAATGAATACGAAGCTACTCTCGTATCCCCAGAACGCGTGCCTGAACACTATAATTCTATTGGGAGAATTCGTTGTATCCATGCCTTGGGGCTGAATTTTAATATCGATGGTATCTGAATGTGAAAGGGCTGAGACAGAGCAAATGTGAATCAGGGCTTTCACTACGTAGATCTTGCGCGTAAACGCTGCTTGCCATTTGGGATAAGTTTATGGGTATCGCGGAGAGTTCAAAGCATGGCCCTCAATAATAGAAGTCTCCAACTCAGTGGAGGTTGGGAACTCAGGACCAGTCATGTGTTCTATAAAACTTCAGTGCTTCAACACCCCTGCCCTCCATAGCCTCTGGATATTTATTAAGGAAATCAGGCGTCAGCCTGCAACTGCTCTCTCACATGGGGGTTGCTTCTCATCAGGCGTCTTAGAGCGGTATTACTCTTTATATTTCTCTCTCCGTATCCGAATGCTTCCCCAAGCCACTGGTAAGGCACCGTTCAATGAGATTTTACCGCTTGTCATGGAAAACGGCAAATCCGATCAAGCTCCCCAACTGGTGCCTGAACCAAGAAGCCTACCTCACGATAATTTTCTTCGCAACAGAGAAAAACAGCCTTCCATACAACTGTCCAGTTAACACCATGATACAGGGGAGTGCAAGATTTTCTCCGTGCAGCTGCGACGAGCGAGTCCCAAAGTATCGATATTTAGCATCCGGATCTAGGCTGTAGTAGCTGTGTTCCCCTCTTCCACCCAATAGAGCCGTGGTGCGCCAGTATTCAGCAGTCGTCCATTAGCGACGTTCCAAGGAGCTTCCACGCCTACAGTGGGGTAACTCATCTTAGGAGTAAGCTCGAGAGGAGCGCATGGTACGGATAGCACAGTGGTGTATAAATCAAGGCATATACTGAAGTGCTGGGCTCATATGAGTAGATGGCTCGTCATGAAAAAGCCTACAAAGGAGGCCTTCAGGGCCGACAACTTCGCCGTATAGTTATTAACGTACATTTAGTTCCACGGCTGAACTACCTGCAAATGAGTACTGGCAAACCTGGGGCAAAGTATGCAATAGAATTATAGCAATGGTGAAGTAAGTTACAGCGAATAATAAAGTTTATGTGATACAGTACCAGAGAAAGAAATACGAGCCCATTCAGCCTTCGGCCACACCAGCATCCAAACTAGATTCAAGACCAAGTTCAAGCTCAAGGTTTGATCCAAAGAGCGGCATAGCGGTCAGTAGTCCCCGTATTGTATCCGCTCAGAACCTGAAGCACGTAGCCATCAGCCTTGTACTTGTCGAACAGGCTCTGGAAAGTAGGCGAGTCCATGCCATGGCGGGCAACCCAAGCTCCAGACGCAGCAGACGTGTCCCAGATACCAGCATAGTACACCGTCTTGCCGATTGAATAGCCATTCACGTTGATCAGGCGGTATCCGTCTTTGAGATAAGCGTCGAACTTCTTCTGGTATTCCGCCGAGGTCATCTTGGCCCAAGCCCACCAGCCTGTCCCGTCGTTGATCTTCTCCCACAGCGCCGCAAAGCGTGCCTCGCCGCTCACCTCATAGGCACTGACATGCGTGACCCTGTATCCTTGCGCGAGATAAGTGTCGGTATATTTCTGCAACGCCGCGGCGTCGATGTTATGGCGCGCCACCCAAGCGCCGGGGGCAGGCGACTTGTCCCAGACAGCAGCGAAGTAGACGTTGTCACCGACCGTGTATCCATTAACTTGACGGAGGCGATACCCGTCAGCGACGTACTTGTCGAACTTGGCCTGGTAGGAGGAAGAGGTCATTCGGTGGTGCGAGACCCAGGTGAGCCCGTCGTTCTTCTCGAAAATCGCGGCGTAGTTGTCTTCGCCGTCGCGCTCGTATCCGCTCACGGACTTGATTCGGAAGCCCTGATCAACGTAGTACTCGGCTGTTGATTGGTATTCGTCGGAAGTCATGCGGTAGTGGGCGTGCCACTCTGCGGCTTGCGCGCAGAGGGCGAACGCGAGCGGAAGAATCAATGGGAGGAGCTTCATTGTGAATATCAGGATGCAGTCCAGTGATGGTCAGTAAGGTTTCCTGTACCTGGCTGGGAGGTTTATATAAAGTAATCATTTAGGGCTGTGCCTGAGTCAAGCACGAAACCGTCGGTGTGTAAGGTGGCTCAGGCGCCGAATCTCGTGGGATCGTCTCCCGATTCGCTGTTGAGAACCAGTGCAATCTCGCGGAAAGCAGCTTAATTGAGCATAAAGGACTGAAGATCTGCGCATCCCCCTGATGAAAGCCCTAAAATAGCATAAATACGAGCCATGCCCTGGCTGGAACTCGTTTGATGTCATTTAGTGGATGCACGCGAGCAGCTCCACGCTCGTAAAAGTGGATGTCCCTCGTATACAAGTTTCATGTTTCGCTCTGTGCTTGGTTGGCTTTCGTTTGTCCAGCGTTCAATCTCCTCTCACACCAATGACTCCTGATTAGATTTGTGTGTCTGGGCATTATACGAGTCTGAGTTAAAAGTTGCATCCATCCTCCGCAAGTTCCTTGGTTCACCCTCTTAGGCTCTAGGCAGCGGGATTCGATGGCTTCCTCCAACCACCAAATAACTTTTTGGTCACCCCGCGATACCGAACCAGCCCAAGGGCTCTTGCTGCGACGACATATGTCCCTATAAATCTCACGACGAATGTGATAATAAAAGAGACTCGAGATTTGGAGGGGTCGTCACCAGGGTCGAATAGGTGCATGCCGTAGAAGGACTTGGGAGTCCTGTGTGTAAGCCAACAATGTGTACAAGAGGAAGGGGAAGCCAGTAAAAACAAACATACAGTGACTAAACCCATTGGGAGATAGAAGATAGTAGCCACAGTGAATACTAGAATGTAGCGGCTCTGTACGGCACTGCTCTCGGTTATAACTGGTGCTCTTGGGCCTTCTCTGACTGATGTGGCATTGAATGACTGCACCATCACGAGTAATTGGGCTACGGTGTAGGTGCTGGGAGAGTAACAAATAGGAGAGACTCACACCATCGCGAAGACTTTTGATCTCTTCGCTGTTTCTCTCGATTCGATCCAGCATGGGCTGGAACAGGGCCTCACACTTGGCAATGAGACGAGAGAGGATTGCATCCAGATGTTTCGGCTCTTGAGACCTATCCACCAGATCATCCTCTTGTCATGCCTTCTCGCATGTAGTTTATCTCTTCGTGGATTTTTTCCGGGATAGTCTTCACGTCAGATAGTCTCGGTGACCCAATTACGGCATAGATGAAGTGCCTGGAGAATAGTGAAATATTGCTCTGACTTGGAAAAATCGCCACGGTCAAACATAACGTGTCTGGTCGCGGGAGTAAGCCGTCCCAGCTTTGTGCTTGTCAGTATCCAGGAAGAGCCGGTGGGTCTGCGTAGGACTGCACTTACTGAGATGGAGAAGCGCATGTCAAGGTCATCGAGTGAGCGCGACCATTTCTTGGTAATGTCTTCCAGACAGAGCGAAACCTCGGCCAGGAAGACCGCGATCACCCCCATCAGCGAGCCACAGCTCTTTACCAGTGCTCCGCGAGTATGGAATGCCCCCCTGGACTCGTTCCAGCCTGAAGCTAGGCTCATCGGCATCCCTATAATATCTATCGCCAATCCCCTAAACAACTTCTCCAATGTCCATCCAGCGCACCTGGAATAGGAGTAACAGCTCCCTTTGTATGTTCTGCAGCACGAGAAGTTGTTCAGGTGTCCCCAACGGCCTGTAAACCCGAGGAGAAAGCGGGCTCTCGATATCTCCATTATATCTATCATCTCGGATTCCAAGTCTCTCGTGAAGCTACTCATATTCAGATGATGGAGCTGCCACAGAATGAACGCCAATACCCGCACAGGGAGCATCTCCTTCCTGTTAAATGCAATACGTCTATTACCCATCTCTTTATTAGTATAGAGAAGTAGACCTTTTTTCTTG
Source organism: Aspergillus baeticus (assembly GCA_027569055.1). Lineage (NCBI taxonomy): Eukaryota > Fungi > Ascomycota > Eurotiomycetes > Eurotiales > Aspergillaceae > Aspergillus > Aspergillus baeticus. The sequence continues at coordinate 43,641 of JAPDEI010000075.1, forward strand.
TTATGCCTCGCGTGCGTGATGCGACTATGCAAGCCCACTAACCACGGTGTCTAGACTGCAGTACCTGTTTGGTTCCTAGAGATACACTCAGGTAGGATATCTTAAGCCTAAAAGCCATAATCAATCCAATTTCGACGACATTCGGAATAAGGGCAGGGCCGGTTAAAACATACCAATAATGACTCCTTGCCAGGAGTAGGGAAATCCTCCGAGCCCGAAACATCAGCCGTCAGTACACTCGGCTATGCATGCATTAACGTGTCCAGGCCGTCACGGAGCTTAGGCTGGGTTGTCTGATACACCCCAGGAGCGACTTGCAAGAGGGGAATAATCATCTGGATGATATCCTCATACTCAGGAATAACACCCAAGGCACGACTAAATAATGCGCACATGGTTCGCAGTCTCCGGTCGTCTGGTACCGAAGACTGGTACCACGCGTGGAGTTCTTGATCATCACAATCCCTTTCGCGAGGCAGGAACTCTGTAAGAGGCTTCTTGGAGGAGTTTTGAGTAAGCCTTCCCAACTATTCGCTATGGGTTGTGAGCTCGGATCGTATCGCGTTGAGGACTTCCGTGATGTCCTTTAGCTCTTTGGATGATGCAAGAGTCTGCCCGCTCGTGCTATCGGGGACTGCGCCATTTTCAAGTTTAGTCGTACCCGGAGCATTCTTCGAAGCATTATCCGGTAACATTTCTGATGATATCCGACGAGATACTTGGTGAGGTGAAATGGCCAAATTAGATGGAGGGAAAAAGAAGTGAGGGGCGGGCAGCTGAGACTGTGAGGCTGTCCGTAAGCGCCGGGCGTCAAAATAGGTAAGCCAATATAAACATTAAATAAAAATAGTCGTCTTAGTCCGGGGTGGTATAATTCAAGTTCATCCGAATCCGTCATGACCGGCTCTGATGATAGATTTTGGATGGCGCATGGTCCAGATCCATATTGAACCCGGGGTGTATTTCGGTCATGCTTGGGCTGATGTAGGAGGTTTGGCATCCATATCCTCCCATCCCAATCGCGACCGGCCGACCGAATCGCACTGTAGATTTACGTCTGCAGAACGGTAGGTTTCTCCTGGCATGCATTTAAATACGTTCCAGTATTACCACATTGTTGCACCAGTCAAAGGTTTCCCATTCTCGTTTATATCTATCTCCAACACTCTGATCGCTATTCGTTAAGATTCCACCCCTCTTTCACATTGTCAATAGTATTAAGCCACTCCTCAATCTTCTTTAGCGAATAATCATCATGCTTCTTCTCCGATGTGTGGAACTCCTCCTCCCACCACCCAGGCGTCCCCAACGACAGCTGCAGCCGCTCGCCAAACGGCGCACACGACCCAAAGTCAATCAGCACAGGCTCAACCTCCTCGCCGTCGCCTTTTCGTCGGATCATGATGTTATACGGGTTAAGGTCATTGTGCGCAAGACCCAGAGAATGGACATACTCAACAGCGGACTTAAGGCGGGCAAAGAACACCGCCTTGTCGAGCGCGCGAAACTCCTCGTAAAAAGAAAACCCAGAAAGCGCCATGGGCAGGTACTCGAGGACAATCGATGTGATTAACCCGCGCCGCACGCGGCACCCGTGGTACTTGACTATGTACGGATGCTGCTGCTGCTGCTGCTGGCCTTGTCTCGTGAGCTTCTCCATGACCAGCGCCTCGCGGAGCACCGCGCGCGGGGTGATGTCAGTGCCCGCGCGGTCCTTGTCATGGCCGAGGAGCGCCGGTTGCTTCTCCCATATCCGCAAGGGGGTGGCGAGCACCTCGGCAGACGCGACTGTGATAGTGTTGTCTTCGGGGAATCGGGGGTAGATCTCTTCGTCTGGGATGCGCTGCAAAGCGGATCTGCATGTGGCGGGACGCAGTTGATCCCGGCTTCTTCGCGAGGTCCCAAAGAAGACTTCGTCGGCTGGCGTGTGGTGGTAGAAGATGCTGCCTATGAACTCACGGGTGTGCGAATGAACGCGTTCCCATATGTGGATGTTTTGAAGGTCTCGGATATGGGGTCGCGGTGAAATTCGATTGCGCCTGCGTCTGCCTGGTTTGGTCCACGTCATTGTGGCGAAATAAGTATATAAACAAATTGTAATATATAGAGGCTAAGTAGTTGGTATTACAGGTTGAGATGCCACCATGGAATGGGATTTGTATCGCTCTAATATATTGACAGAGAGGACAAAGAATTACAATTAGGGAGTGCATCAGCTACTACTCGATAGCCCAAGACCTGTCTCTCAATGAATTCTTTCATTGTTTCGAGACTTTCCACGTAACAAAACTTGACACAACTCCTTCTCAAAGGGAGGTATATCTATAGCCTATCTGGAGCTACATTGTAAGACTCGGCCATGATGTGTTGCAGAGAAGGATGAAAGAAAGACAAAGCCCGCCCGCGGATCGCAGGCGAAGGAAAACAAAATACGGTTTCTTTCATCCTTATATCAATGCATTCGTTCGCTTGGTATCACTCATAAGGCCCCTCCTCAATCATCATTCAACTCGCTAAAATGGAATTGCGCTACACCTCCTCTATCCCCTTCCCTGCCTAACGTCGAAACACACATCACTCTGCTCAACGTAGCCTCCGTTGGCCATGCTGGGGAGTCTGTCTTTGTCAGCACGAAGAGTTTCCCGGCAGTCAGGTGGAGATCTGAATTAATGAACTTACAGATTGAGAACCGGGATTGTATGACCGGGAAGATGTACAGGTCATGCGTCCGCAGTCATTGAACTCTTCCTTCATGACTACCTTTTTGGTCCCGTCGGGTTTGATCTCCTCTTGTTTGATATGGGTGAACCTACACCTGGGCAGAAAATCAGCACATAGTGACAGCAGTTTATAAGATCCGGAAGGGGTCAAGCGTGGGCCGATACATACATCTTGTTTGATGGTTGTAAGATAGACTGACGGCAGTAGATTTATAGGAAAGGTTGCGGAGGTACTGGATCGCTTGGTGGACAGGGAAAGCTTGAGGAAGAGTGTTTGCAGGAAGATAGTCTGCAGTGGGATCTGACGCTGGTTTTATTTTATAGCTTTGCTCTCACAAGGATTTCGCCTCCATTCAATTTTCTTGTGTGCAGATGAGCTTCAATCCTGATTTCGCTGCCTTGTCCGTGTATGAAAGAGAAGTAGGCGTGACTCACTCATGCGGATAACAAACTGCTCAGAGCTTGAGCATGAGTTTATTAAAGGGCAGCAAGCTATGATCAATTTATGTATATACATCTTGAGAGAATCTCCGAAACTAAAGTCCCTTTTTACCTAAGATAAATCCATACTATCTACCATTATCTCTCCTGACTGCGCCAGCGACTGTCCATTTAGCTTCTAATTGTCGCTTTCCAAGGAGGCTTTATTCTTCTGTAATGCATTTTGGTAGTATGCTCACACTTACAACGGTCGTCCAACCATCTTCAGAACCACCGAGCCATATTTGAGCAGATCCTGGCATTTCACTGCTGTATATGGAGCTATGGTAAGAAGCCTCTAGAAGGGTGTAGTTATTTCTTCTCATTCAGATTATTCCGGGAGCATGATCTAATATATCTAGCTGTTTCGTAATGTGCACTCGCTGAGCATAAACATGTCATTCACGTCGTCAATTTCTAAGTCGAACCGTAGGCAGCTCCCTGCAAGTCTCCTCATTCTTTGTGGCATTAACACCCGAGGTTTCCGTCAAAGTTGCTAAGAGCATCATCTGGACATCATGGTAAGTAATAGTCCATGGCAGACCGAGGACAGGTAGGTAATAGGAAGGAGGGGGTCGTACTTAGATTAATAGTTACCCAGTCGTTACTATCGCTCACGACCCCATTTAGACATAGAGCTTTCAAAGAGCCGTCGGAGGCGTATGAAATCGAGTCGCAGCTACCTGCAAAGTTCCCCCTGTTACAGAGGTAATCAGCACCACACGCATTTGGGATGACGGGCATGGTATTGAGATGGCATTCTACTCACCGTCTCTGCTGCCGTAGAATACCCCCCGCATTGATAATGCATGTGTTGAGATTCAGCTCTGTCGTTCGATCGTTGTGGTTCAAATCCTGGCATTCGCAGGTGAGGGTTGGAGGGTCACTCGATGACAGGCGGCAATCGGAGCATGTAGCCAAATAGTCGGCAGCCCAGACAAGCGGTGTTAGTGTTAAGAGTGAAAGCGCAAACTGGAGCTTCATGGTGATAGATCGTGGTAGAATGAGGATGTAAATAGGGACAGCGAACTGGAGGCGGATATTTCGCTTTAATGTAGTGATGCTCAGCGAATGTGTTACTTTTTTCTCTCTGATATCATCGTGCGGCAGTCTAATTATATCCAATTGTGACGTGGCGCGGCATCAGGCTGCATCTCTGGAATGTTTCACCTGCTTGCGGGGGGTGATTGGCCCGGTTTCGTGACTGCAACCATCCCATCCGCATTCCCGCTGACTGACTCCAGGGCTCCAATCGTTTCCTACAAACCAAGTGGCGTGTTCTTAAACCACTCATTCATCCAGCACATTCCATCGGAGCAAATTTAGGGAAGAAGAAAAATCGTGCAACAACAACACCACCACCACATCCATCCGACCATCCATCCATCCATCATGCTTGCCGCCGCCGCCACCCTTGAAACCCCTGCCACACCGACCGACCTTCTCTTCCTTCAGTAATTCTGCTGATCATTCCAATAAAACGTCCCACTGTGCACCATCAGTCCGGTCGCCTCCATCTCCCACCCCAATGTCAACTTCACCCACTGGATCAAGTGCGCCACAACCTTGATGTGCCCGACGTCCGTCGGATGCCACTGCGGTGCGATATCCTTTTGCTGCAGGATCCCCGTCGTGTCGAAATAGTACACGAATTTTGCGCCTTTGCGTTGGTAGAACTTGTATACGTTCTTGATCTCGTTCACGAATATCGGGCCCTGGATGTAGGTGTCGCCGATGGTGCCGAAGCCGCCCCAGAGGGACTATACACCACACCGAACCCCCATTAGTATTTACTTGATTTCAAGACGCACGGAGTCCGGGGATGGAGGCTGGCCGCACCATAAGAACAATCTGCGTATCGGGCCAGATGCGATGAATATCGCCGACGAGCTTGACGTAGTCGTTGTTCGCGATGTTTATCACCACCAGGTCGGCTGGCTGCTGCGACTTGAAGTCCCATTTCGGCGGGTTGTCGCCGTATATTTCCGTTGCGCGCGACGATGTATCGCTTGTGTGATAGCATTGGTATGTCTAGATTTTCGTGTGTTAGATACAGTAGCACAAACACATGCAGGCAGGGGGCCGATGAGGGTAATAGGGATGACATTAACGCACCTGTCCTTGCGGGTTACCCCAACAGTTTTGATCATGCAGGCAGATTCCGGGGTATGCCTATCAAACAGGATTTATATCAGTTACTTCAGATCTAATCTGGTGTGGCAGAAGGATACGTAGATGCCTACCGTTAGATGATAATCGATATTGCCGAGTCCAGTAGCGAAGAAGTACGACTAAGACGAAATGCCTTCATACGTTGCATATTGCCCTGCGCTCAGTCTGTTCCCTCAGATTAATAGTAAGTAACGTGCTTGAGTTCATTGATCAAACAGGGGCAATAAATCTCAAAATCTGCTTACGAGTCGCCAATGATTTCTACCATCTTTGGGAATGGCTTCATTTTATGTATCGCCGCATCACGGGCAACAGAAACGCCGGCTAGTTGGACTGTATAGGACAGTGATAGTTAGTTTGGGGAAAAGGCGCGAAGCGACAGCTGGAGTACTTATCCATAAGACCAGTTCGTCACTCTCAGCTCAAATGTCCACACCGCAGCCTAGATATTGTGACCACAGAAAGCATATCTGCGCACCAAGCAGTAGTGTATAGATTAGATGGGGACTACAATCCTCTCCACATTAATCCCACGGTCAGCCAAAGAGGCGGCTTCCAAAGGCCCATTTTTCACGGCCTTTGCACTTTTGGAATTACTGGTAAACATATTTGTCAAGAATTCGGGCAGTTTGAAAGCATCAAGGCTCGCTTCTCGGGAACAGTACTCCCAGGTCAACTCTTCGTGTTGAAATGTGGAGGGAAATGGATACCGTCATCTTCCAGGCGAAGGTCGAAGAGACTGGGAAGGTATGCATTAGTGGAGGTGGAGCTAGACTTATAGCTCTGGGAACCCTGGGCTATAGACTACTGTTTCTTTGTACTGTTGCAGCCAGATCGATGGTAATGAAGCTTACTAAATGTCAGATAGGCGGAAGTGTTTCTTTTTTTTAAACACCCAGAATGTTTTTGGGAACATGAGCAATGGGCATAGCTGTTCCCCTGGTGTTCACCTTTTCTCCCTAGATTAAATCTCATGATTGTGTTGCAAGAACCAGGATCAGCTCTTATCATTGCAGGTGAATTCCAGATGTGCGAAAGTATAAATATTCAGGCAGACACTTATCATATAGGGTAATTTACAAATAAAGGTCTTTTTGCGAATCATTAACAAGCACATCCACCTAACTCAGATGCTATGATGACATCCCCATGTCCAAAGTTAGCGTAAGAATGGCATACATGAAGTATACCGCAAGATCACATCACAAAGGCAGAGCATTCCGGGGCTTGATTTCTGCCCACGACGGACTGTAAAGACCGGGTTCCGGCTGGTTCGGCCTGTCGGGAATCGGCTTTCGGAATCTGCTAAAGGGAACCAAGGAATACCTAATCCGGCAAACTCAGCCAAAACTGGGCCGAACCTTGAAAAAATGGGGAAATTCATTAATATCTTTTCCCATTAGCTCTTGCTTTGGGAGGCGGCCATTCCCCGTGGGGAAGTTAACAATGCTGTTTTGTTTGTATAACTCACAGATCTTACAATTATAGAGCCTGGTTTAAGTGAGTAATAGAATTACGTTGTCTAAAAGGCAAAACTTGTACGCCTGTAGCAAATGCAAGACGTGAACAGCCCATTTTGAAAGTGTATCCTCTAGGCTCGAAACATGGACATCCTGAAAGTTGTAGATACATCCAAATATCAAAGAGTTTGAAAGAAAAGTCTATCCCTGCCATTGTACACCCCAAATGACAATACTTTGAACTAATAGTCACGATACCTGGAAGTTGGATTGTTAAAGTACTAGGTGGTGTCCTTCCCACCTTCTTCTCTCTCTGAGAGCCCATTTCTAAGATACTGGAACCTATTTCCGGTCTCATATGTATACTTGTAGTCTTCATATCGGGGATCTTGAATCATATGAAGCCAGTGGATACGGCTCCCGGGATGGAGGGCAATAACAGGACCGTTTATTTTGCCATTTTTAAACCAAGACGGGCTGGGAGTATCCCAAGCAGTGCGCTTCATGAACGCAGATATATGTTCATTAAAGTCATGAACTGCGTTCTGCTTCAACTTAATTGACTTGATACCTTGAGATGGGACCTTCTTCATGACATTGATCATGTACTTTAACGCCTGCTCAACAATGGGAAAGACTGAACCGTATCCGATTGAGGCGTTTGGACCAAGGAACACTTGAAGCTTTAGTCAGTTACCATATGAGCCTTTTTGTTACCCGTTTCATTTACTGAAATAGTTGAGAAAGTTGTGCACTGCAAGGGAGAGATATGCTTCAGGCGTTTCCCCCCACTGGTCATTAAGTGATAAGTTATTGGCCCCAAGGATAGGAAAACGAGGGTTGAATGAGACATCAAACCCAGTGGCACATATAATGACATCGACTGCCACAGATTTGTCAGATTTAAGAACTAGCCCTTTGTTGGTTGTTTTTGCAATGTCTTCGGACAATACTGTCACATTTGGACTCGTCAGAGACTCCGAATAGCCATTTCCCTGTGTCGGTCGCCGATATCCAACTGCAAAGCTAGGGATTATTTTTTCCAAGAATGCTGCGTTGTTTCCTAACTTTCTACTCATTTCGTCTACGGAGAACCGGCGTGCCTCTTCCTGTTCTTTACTGTCTTTCAAGATCTGCGGTAAACTTAATCAATAAATTGGAGCCCAAAACAGTCTTCCAGTGGAACCTCACGAAACAGAAGCGAGTTTTTAGCTCATGTTCTATCTCTTTGCGATACTCGGGATAGCTGGCTGGATCATCCTTAAACTTCCTTATCTGGTCATCAGAATCTTCATCCATTGTTAGGCCGCGGTTCGCGTTCCAGGTACATGGGCAAAGATCCATCCCTGAACTCACAATCAAAGTTGGCACCATTTGGACCGGCTTACTTTGCGCAAAGCCTGCGGTTATCCATGTCGGGGACCTGATGAAAGTCGTGATATGCTTTGCCACTTCAAAAGATGGCGTTTGTTATAAACACACTTCTAAAACCTTATAATCGTGCATGCAGGCTGCCATACCTTTTTCATTCGCGGGGATAATCTCGACACCGGATGAGCCTGTCTCTAGAACCGCCACAATTTTCCCACTTAGGTTTGTGTCTTCCGACCAAGCGGCACTGTGGACCAGAGTGCCTTCAAACTGGTGCAACCCTTCGATATTCGGCCATTTCCAGTTACTTTTGGGTATTGTTTAACGATATTCAAAATCACAAACTATGGGACGTACTTCAGGATTCCAGATGCGTTTATCAAGAAGTCGCAGGAATCTGTGAACTTCGACTGACTGCACTAATCCTCGATCTGGACGTTTCACCGACTCGTTGTCTCGTCCCATCGAGCTCCAACCACTTTATGCCTTAACTTGATATTCCTGGAGAGATCATAATCCGAAGCGACTTTTTTTTTCAAATAAGCGAAAGTTTTGGAGGGTCGTGAGTAACTTGGGCCCTTTAACTTCTCGATGCAGGATACATGGCATAGAGGGCTGGTACAATTGACTCCACTCAGGGTTTGGTGCCCATGTGAATAGGTAGTTGTGGCTGGGAATATCGCATGCACATCCAGGGTATCTTCGAATCGTCAGTCGCGATATGTAACCAAGGAGCCTCATGTCCTGATCTGTTCTCAAACCAAGCACCGCCTATGTCGGAGTTCTTCTCGTACTCGACCCACTCAACGGGCCTCATCTGTGTATCATTATGATGGGCAATGTTTAAGCCGCTTGCACCAGCCCCGACTATCACAATACGAAGGGGTCATGGGTCCCCAAGGGTGTGCTCAGTGACTGTGTACACCATGTTTCCCAAGTCTGAGGTGTGGTAGCTTTGATCCCAGGTGTTGTGAAAGGAATAATTAACCGGTGGCGCTCCTGCTCGGAAAAAGGGAAATCCACGATATATAGTGTTTCCCTTGAACGAGGATTAGCCCAACTGATAAACAGCGCTAAATGTATTGACCGTGGGCGGCAGCCCTAAAATACCGAGGCTACCTGCAATAATGCTCAAACAGAATAGCCTTGATAGATTCCCATTTGGAGATCGGGGAAGGCGAGAAAAAGTGCGAGCCGTTATAACCGCCCATAGCCACGAAACAGCCGTGAGAAAGCCGTGGGAAAACCAAACGATACCCACATGACAGGCGCGAGTCTGTTACTGCATGCACGCTGATCACGGAAGCGGCCCGAAGTATCAACTGTGCTGTGGCGCCATTGGCGCGATCGCCGTGCAATATAACCGAGAACGCAGCTCTTCTCTCTGTATTCTTTTTGTTACCCATGACATGCGTGCAATTGGTTTCCGTCGCTCCCGTGAGCTGACTTGTTAACAAGCCTAGGACAGATCTAATACAGTCGCAGCATCGACATAGTAGCCATTTGCGTCCCCTCCACCTGGTTTGGATTGAAGTCACAGGGTTTCCTTGGTTGTCTTTATTTGTCCACTAACATCTTTTCGGGCTATCGGTAAAACTATATTCATCTGACGTTCTGCCATGGAGGACACCCAGACGAACATTCGCCCACAGGATGGTGTAGCTTAGGAAAGTGGCACTTACATCCCATTGCCACGCGTACTTATGACTTATGGTCGAGGTATAATCCAGTACTTCATTTGTAAATGTTAAGAAACTCCTGACAATGCAGCCAGGGTCCACCGAGTCTCTCTCAGAGCTGATGTCCAAGATTAGTGCCAGCAAGGCTTTCATTATCACGGGGCAGTCACTATATGAGAAGACGCCGGTGGCCAGTCGCCTAGAGACGCTCCTTCACACCTCTTGTGTCGGAAGATATTCGCATATCAGGCAACATGCGCCCATATTCCCTCCATTCTGCTCTCTAATAACACGACCATGAAATCCCTCAAAACTAATCCAGTGCGGGTTGAACTACAGGCATTTCAGCGAGATAGAGGAGGCGACCGACCGCATCATCGCATCCAATGCAGATGTTTTGATTTCGGTGGGAGGCGACTCTCCAATCGATTCGGCAAAAACGGCATCCCATCTCATACATGGAAAGACCGGATCTTGGATACCAATTATTGCAGTTTCCATCATGCTCAGTGGAGCAGAGAACACACGAATTGCAGAGCTTACAAATACCGAAGGTCACAAGACGACCATAAATCATCACCAACTCTTGCTGAAGGGGAACCGATATGGTTTTGTTGCATGTCGGAACTCTTGCTAATACCATTACCAGTCGTGATATACAATGACGACATTGCGATTTCTACTCCTTTGAGGCTCTGGCTGAGTTCTGGGGTACGTGTGTATTCTCAACTCAAACTGCGTGTTTGTTAGTTACGAAGTATATCCAACTTATTTCCATACAGATTGGGGCCGCCGAGCACGCTATCGAGCTTCAATATCACCCCAGCGTACCTAGAGTTCCGATAAAGTAGCCTGCTTTAAGCGCACCGAATAACTTGTTCCGGCTTCTTCCAGTTTCTGCCCAGATGCAAGACGATGCCAATATCCGACAGGAGCTGTTTCTGGCTGCGTTATGTGCTTTACTACTATTTGACATATATGGAGGTATTGGACTAAGCTGTACTATCGGCCACGTAACCGGCGCAATTTATTCTATACCTCACGGGGTAACTTCATGGATCACGCTCGGTCCCACGATCCGATACAAAGCAGACAACAGCACTACTGCTGCAAGAGAAACTGCGAAAATTCTCCCTAATAGCGGAAATGGAATGACCAGTAATTATAGGCAGGATGCGTACGTTGTCGCCCAGGCTACCGAAAGGCTGATCAAGGACTTGGTTTAGAATCAGCCTTGTCAGACGTAAGACTATCGCATCTTGTCTTTCCGTCTCTGAGATATTCGATCCACCGCTAACATGCCTTGTTGCCGGGCGGGGTGATAGTACGTAGTATCGGTTGAAACAGCCCAGGATAATCCCAGTCGAACAGCCAGGTCTGATGATTCCAGGCCGGAGTTTGTTTTTCGTAGGTCAGATCCGTAGTGCCGATGGGTATCTCCTAACAACAATTTACAGTGCACAGCATGATCCACACACTCTTGTGGCCAATACCGACTCATTATCGCTTGACAATGAGCGTCTGCAAGCGGTTTATTCTTTGATCACTATCTCCTATAGCCTGTCGCGAGCTTGAGTCAAATTTTCCGTTCGGGACTGCAGGCTGGTTGGTATATACCAAAGCAGTAGCTGGCAGACCGGTTTGGACACGTTTCCATACTATGCAGCCCAAATAGGAGTAGATACGAAAGCAAGTGCAAAGAAAAGCGTTTGATCTTGGTCTTTGAGTAGCTGTGTCAAGGAGGTTGTTTCGGCTTGGCTAGGATCCGCACTAGGAATAAATTAATTACTGGTTCGAGCTTGTCCGTTCGGCAATTTAACGGCACCCGGCACATCGCATTCCAAGTCTTGGGGCGGGGAGACGGCCCTCGGCTGCACAATCCTGGCCCCGCCTTTTGGAAGCGTATACGACACCACATAATCGGCTTATTTAGATTCTAGGAATGTATCCTAAAGTATTCAAATGGTCGAGCACTTGAATCCGATTCTACCGATCTCATCATCATGACCACCGCGCCCCAAACTGGTGTTTTCGACAATGTTGTTGGCCTGTCGTACCAAGGTGATGGTGCGAAAGGAGCGACCAACGATAGCCACCAATTTACCTATACTCCAGGAGAAGTAGTTTCGTTCTCGATAGGTGATTTGGAACTTGGAAGGACTCCTGGAAAACCTGTTATCACTGTGTTGGATCTTGTGGACGGAGACGGTTTGATTACATCTCCAAAGCTCTTGAACAGGGCCAGGCTCTTATTCAGCCTCGGTTCTGGGCAGGGATTCGAACGGGATATAGTCATCACTAGTGAGGTATTCTATACCGGAAATTGATTCCCCGAACAATATCTGCTAAACATGTCCGATAGACCAGATCAGTGATATCGCGCTATACCTCGGATATCGACCTAGACAACGAAGATATCACGGCTCTGGACAATGTGCTGGCGAAAGTCTGCACAGAGTTGGGGACCCAAGTTAAAAGCATTCCATATGTTCGCAATCATCTTCGTCGCGCCCTTTCAGGTTTCAAAGTCCTGCGCGATATCCAAGTTCCCGTGCGAGATGGTAACTATGTGCTTGTTGATGTCTATCTTCCCATCTCCGTGGGCAAGCGCTATCCTGTTCTGGTCAGCAACACTATATATGGCAAACGGGTTGTATACTCAGGTCCGGATGTCAGCAATATTGATGATGTTAATGCTTTTGAGAAAGCAGAAGACGACTGGTTTACTACGCCTGTGGAAGAACCTCTTCATATTCCAAATACTGGACCTTGGTTTGGTAACTGGTCGCGTCAACGAGCATACGAAACAATTGGGACATTCAACACATTCACTTATGTTCCAAGGGGCTACTGTATGGTTAAGATTGACGGGCGCGGCGTGTCTCAGACACCTGGGGTTCGCATGACACCCGGACAAGAGGCTAGCGACATCCGTGATGTGATTGAATGGTCGGCTACCCAGCCCTGGAGCACAGGAGAGATAGCTCTAACGGGCAACTCTTATGGAGCAAACTGCCAATGGGGCGCTGTTCTTCTGCAGCCAAAGGGCCTCAAAGCCTTTGTTCCCTATGCAAGTATGTCATTTGTGCTTACCCCCATCTCTCTGGCAGAGTCCGGAACTAACAATTCCTAATGCAGCGGACTACGACACATACCGAGATACAGCTTACGTCGGTGGAATACCCATTTTCAAATATCTATCTCAGTGGTACGGGGGCGTGAAAGCCTCTTCCCCGCGGTGGGAGGACAAAGCAGATATGATGAGAGCTCTTGCTGCTCAGCCATTTTTCGCCCCAATCTACGACAGAGTGGGCTCAAGACTTAAAGAAATCACCATCCCGTGCTTCCTGGGAGTGTCCCAAATGCTCTTTGTCCATAACCGTAGCAGCTTCGAGATTTGGGATCAGATCGGCTCCGAACACAAGCATCTTCAAGTCGTGGACGGGAATTACTACAGTTGGCCAAACCATGAGATTGCGGATAAAATCACCGCCTTCCTTGATACCCACTTGAAGGGCGAGCGTGATAAACATGTTGAGCCTGTTGGCCTCATGATGCGACTTGGAGATGGAAAGTGGAGTTGGAGAGCTGAGTCGGACTGGCCCATCCCAGGGACCACATACACGAGGTGGTATTTACATACCGATGGCTCCTTGAGTACTGACCAGCCTAAGCAAGAAAAAGAGGCAGCTGTGTTCTCTTATGCTGCAGATCCTGAACCAAAAACCGATAGTGCCGGAGTCACCTTTATCTCTGCCCCTTTCACAGAGGACGTTGAGCTCGCTGGGCATTTTTCGGCAACGCTCCACATATCGACTACAGCGACGGATGCCGATGTTGTCGTGCTCATATGGGCAATAGATGAATCTGGCAATGCAGTGCGCTTCTGCGAGTCACCGGAACCACAAGCTCTTGGTATGGGTCTTCTTCGAGCCAGTCATCGGCGGTTAGACAAAGACAAGAGTCGCCCAGAAAGGCCATTTCATACCCATACAAAGGAGGATTACGCCCCACTCACCCCTGGTGAAGTGGCCGAGCTTGAGATCGAAATTTCCCCAGTCACTGCCAGAATCCGTAAAGGCTGGAGGCTTCGCTTGGATGTTACCCCATCGGAAGAACAGCCTAACGTGAAAGGTTACCATCCACCAGACATGAGGGAGTGGGGTGTTGAGTTCTCCAAGAACGCCACGAACCGGTTGCATGTTGGGGGTAGCTATATAAACAGCTTACTACTTCCAACAATCCCTCTGCAGCGTCCAAATCTCTGATATGAATTACCTAGCGGCATTCATCCATAGTCTATGGTTAACTATAGTTATGCGGCTTAATAATCTCACCAAAGATTAAATGCTTATAATGATTGTTCACTTCGGTTCAAATCCGTGCAATAAATTGATGAGGGCGTCTTGCCATCCAACCCCTAGTATTCCTTAACTTGGACATTGGGTTCTCGGGATCTTGCTGCTGTGGGGAATACCACCGCATTGTATTGTTTACTCTGAGCTTGATTGTATGACAATATCATTTTATCAATGTAGAGCAGTTTAGACGCTAAGCAAAAAGCAATATATATTTTTCACAGCCGCCTATCTATACGGATCAGTGATAGCGAGTAAGGGATTTAGAAATTCAAATTACATCTACGCACTGTGCAATCCAACCTGGATAAAAGAGTCAGAGGGATTTATGTTTTCAGAAGCTGATGCTCTTTTCCATTGCTGGGGCGCTATTCCCAAGTCAGGCACCAAATTTCTGTAGACTTGAGCTTTGACATGGATCGACAACTGCACAATGATATATGCCTTTCAGAATTCTTTGAATTGGTAACTGCGATTTCTTACTGGGTTACTAACCCCTATTTCAGTAAGGGATATTGCCGAGTCATCTACTCCACTCGCGGAATCAGCTCTACACAGATGGAATCACCTTCCGGATAAAAGAAACCTACCAGTAATACAGTGGAATCCGCATAGTCTTCGACAGCAGATAGATTCATCTAGGGTAAGACAGGCGCTGGTTCTGGGTTCCAGAAATCGAGACTCTTTTGGGCGATTTGCGGGGTTACTTTCGACTTGACAAGTGAGCCGATTCTTGGAAAATGAAGACCGAAATCGACTGCGCCATCGACCAATAACCACGGTCTTTATTCATCACTCTATAGTCGAAGGCTAGGGAGAAAGGGCAACCCCCGCCAAAAGATTGGCCCGAGATAGCAGCAATGATCGGATAGGGGAAATCGAAAATTGCATCAAGTAACTGCGTCATCGGCTTGGCAAAACTGGAGTCCTAGGAAGAGGGGGGGTTATATTTTTACTGGATAGAACGTGTCCGCTGCTCTCTCTGGGTCGCTTGCGGATTCCTCGAGGTCAATGGAGAAGAACTTCATGATGCCACATTGATGACAAACATTGGTGAAAAACTTATCAGTATCGCGGACAATCAAGGCACCATCTGAGCCTAACCCGATTTCGGTTCGAATTTGACGTAAAGCTTGCAGGGGCTCAAGACAGAGTGCAAAGCTCAGTCTATTATCCTCCCCATTTTTCAAGCTCACAACGTAGACATTTTTGGAGTTCTCCACTCCCAAGTCTGGTTTGGTGGCATTCACCGCGTCCCACCGACACAAATTGCAGATTATACAGATGAGACTTGTCAACGCAACCATTTCCGTGATCATATGGTGAACTTACGCCCGCTTGGTAAAGGTGAGGTTCAGGGTTTTGGTGAAATGGTCGGTGGACTTGCATAACAAGGGAAGCCCGTTTTCTCCGGGGGCAAGGCTCACATCGTACTTGTTAATCAAATGCGCCGTCAGCAGCCGGATCTCCATCTGAGCTAGATTTTTGCCAATGCAGTTGAATGGTCCTATGGAGAAGAGAGTGAAAGCTTCCTTGTGCTTGATCAAGTGCCCGCAAGTGGAATGGCGTTCGGGAATAAACTGGTCTGCTTCTGCGAAGTGACTCTCGTCTGGTGTATGGTAAAAAAAAACAAAAAACGAAAGAATCAGCAGTGTAAAACACAGAGCAGCGGCGTAGCAATTGGGGGAGAATGAACTTACCACGGCCGAAGGAGTATAAATGGAGTTGCATAATGGTGTTTCCTGGGATCCACCGCCCACCCACGTACAGTCCCTCTGCCGGGGCCTTGCGATAGATCCCACTTGGGACAGGTGGGTGCAGACGGAGTCTCATTGATGCATCCCTGGAGGTAGGCGGCGGATTGCAAGTTGCGGTGCTCGATGGTGCCGTCTGCGCTCACCAGCGGGTCGGTTTCTTAGAACTTCCCATCGGCTAGCAAAGTAATACCAAAGGAATGTCATTGTGGCGGACGTCGTGTCACTTCTAGCGACAATAATAAGTTGACTGTCAAGGTGAAGCGTGGGCAGTGCTGTCCGCTGCTCGTCCTTCGTCTTTGAGAGGTAGTCATTGATAAGGAAGTGAGTGATATCCGGGTTTTGGAGTTTACCCTGCATCATCATTCTGCCTTCGATCCGTTCTGAGCAGAAACGGAGAAATCGTGAATATGACACTTTAAGTCCCGGGATAGTGACCAGCAGACGGGTAAGCCAGGCCGGTACGGCAAGACCTGCGGCGTCTTGTGACTTGTTCAGAAGCTCAATGGCCCAGTGTTCGCTCCTAGAGTCGAGCATGTTAAAGGAACAGCCAAATGCGAGGTCGCCCATGACGTCGAAGCTCCCGAAGTTGAATAACTTGGAGACATCAGTCGGTCTCCCTTCTTAGATTTAGTATATTCACACTTTTTCCTGAGACAAAACGCAAAGGAGAAAATAAAACCGCGCCAACGTAGCATAGAGGGCTAGGCGAAGCACCTCGCGCCTGAAACAGAAATGTCGTTCGGCCCAGTACGAACAATCTCTCCAAGCTTCTTGTGGTCACTGTATAGCTTCAAGTACATATCCTTATTACCCAGGCGAAATGAGTGGCTCAAGGCTGTAAGTCTGGCCATGAAAGGGCCCCGGGAACTGGTTGAGAGGGTTAAGGAACAGCCGCCAGAAGATCAAGCTGAGGTAAAGGCCGCCAAGATAGGCGCCTGCCATCTTGGCCGCGACGCGTATTGCTACTGCAGTTTCAGTTCCTAGTTCAACCCTAAGGATGCCCACGGCAAGTAATCCGAATAGGATCAAGTGACCCATAAGATATCTCCATGGGTGAAGGTGATTCTCGCCCCTTGTGGAAGTAGAAGAGATAGACCGCCGCACCACCGAGAGCAGCAACATAATTGAGCTTAGGGCCCAGCAAAGTAATCGATTGAAACGCGAGTGAAGCCATGGTGGTAATACAGTGAGCTAGGGAGGCAGTAGGGAGTAGGTTCAACGCAGCTCAGACAAGAATCCTTTCGCATACGGTGTTATGTGCGGCGCCCAGGATCTTATGTTCTCATGTACCCAAGGATGGCGTGGTGTGAATAACGACCGAGGGCTTAAGGTTCTTCGTCAGGCTTGTAAAAGAGGCCTAGGGTCAAGAAGGTCAGCTATGCATCCCAGAGCCACGGGAAGAATTTCCTAACCAACGGGTTGTACCAACCAGAGATCCGATATTTATCCCGAGGGTGAGTGGCTTGGATAATGGGTGTTCGAATCGTAGTTGGGCGTTTTGCGATCCACCGTCTTCCATCATGTCGTCTCTGCTCGTCCTCTCCACTCCTCTCTGCTAAGCGCTGGGGGTAAATTACCCTATCGTTCTGGCTGCCATGGCCCGCGCTTCTGGGGGACCCCTGGCTGCTGCAGTGTCAAACTCTGGAGATCTGGGCTGTGTTGGAGGGCTTGGTTACTCGCCGACCCAGCTGCAAGAGGTAAGGAGGATGATATCTGCAGGCACAACAATCCAGCGCTCACCGGCAGTACCTAGATTATCGACCAGCTGAAGATGAACCTCGTCGACAAGTCGCTTCCGCTTGCTGTCGACCTTACGCTCCCCAGAGTCGGAGATGGCGCGAGAAAGACGAACTAGGATTACACTCACGGCCAGCTGGATCAGTTGATCAACGTGAACATCAGAAACGGTGTGTCAGTGCTGTCGGTGTACTTTCCAAGCACGCCATCGACCGACTGCACAGTGCCGGCATTCTGGTCATGAACATGGTCGGCGCCCCCAAGCATGCCGAGAAGGCGTTCTAGGATGGTGTTGATCTGGACTGTGCCTAGGGAGGCGAGGGCAGCGGCCACACCGGAAACATCGCAAACGGCATCCTCATTCCTGCTGTTGTCGGCGTGGCCAAAAAGTACCGAAGTCCCCTGACCGGAGATCCAGCAATGGTCGTTGCTTCTGGCGGTATTAGTGACGGCAGAGGTATCGCTAGCAGTCTCATGCAAGGGGCCATGGGTGTGTGGGTTGATACACGCTTCCTGGCCACACAGGATAGCGGTGCAAGCAAGTTCCATAAGGAAGCTGTTGTCACACCAGGCCCCGATGATACTTTGCGCACCCTGGTTGCGACCGGTCAACCGCTGCGGGTTCGTGTGAACGACTGTATTCGGAAGTGGGAGCATCAACCTGAGAAGAGCAAAGAGCTGACCAGCAAGGGCATAATTCCTATTGTTTACGACGAGGATAACAATATCGAGACCGACCGCCCATTCCTCATGGGCCAGGTTTCGCCTGTCGTTAACAATGTGCCCCCTGCTGGGCAGGTCGTGGACGAGATGGTGCGACAAGCAGTGCAGCAGCTAAGAATTGGCCAGGCTTATTTACAACCAGCCATTCGGTCTGCGTTTTAGATCATCTACTTGAGTTGGGAACAAAACCACTTGCGTCACTTGACACTGTAAATGTTTCCATATTGCCCGTGTTGAGCACTATGGTTACGAATTGGCATATTTGGTGAATCAAAAACCGGCGTTCCGCAACGTAGTCCCAGTCAAATATCAAACAAAAGTATTTCTGATGCACCCGAGGCGACAAATAATTATGCATTGAGCGCGGAAAGGGCACATCCGATTGGCTCGGGAAGGACAACGCCTAATGCGGCAAAGTACCGGGTGTCGGCTCTCGGTTCTTGTATGATCGACCTAAACTCTAAGGGTCCCGGCTACCGGGTAGGATGGGCGAGCAAATAGAAACGAACAATGGCTATGAGTGGGGAGCGCCGGGTGTATTGTGGAGTGGGGCCATCCCCGACGACTAACTATCCGACACCGACACCAACAACGAGGGAAATATTTGCCGTATCTCGTTCTGGCCGTTACCCTGTATACCCGGTTGTTGGAACACTTTTTCACCTGCTGTTATTCCGCCGCGACATGGTACAAATATTCAGCACCCAGAATCAAATTCTCCCATTCCAGTCATCCTGGGAATATTCCGAGAATCTGGCGCTGACGCTACCGAGATCAGTTGGATATCCCCAATGTCAGTCTCCAGACGTTGTTGCTGAAGTCGCCTACTGCTCCACTTTCAAAAAAAATCACCGTTGTTTCATGAAGGCCGCTCAGCCCGAGACGCATTATTTGACGACTCATGTCTTTCGCAAAGAGATGCCCCTCTTAAGCGGACAACCGGCGGAGTAATTTTCGTACAGGCAATTCCCAAAAATGCCTCCGGCAAGATTCTTCGAAGAGTGCTTCGCGATAAGGTAAAAGCTGTGGTTGGGCCTGGAGTCAAGTTGTAGGGACGTTGACTCAGCCGTTGTCTTCATAGAACGTCAGGAGAAGCTGTCAAAATAGAATCCACGTATTGACTCCCTTCTACCAGGGGTTTTCAGCTCGGAGGTCCTCAGTAACTATCCACTTATTATATAGACGGGGATATGAACTCGTGTATAATGGATATCTCAACACGTAACTCCAATATTAAACTTGTAAGTTTTGCTACAATTCCATCCTCCTGCGGAATATCGAGTTGGCATGGATGCATGCATTTAGACACATATTGTCTCGACCACCAAAGCCGTGCCATGTGATCACAGCCAACCACAACTGCAAATCACTAGTAATACTTTGTCATAATATTTACTAGATTAGTAAAAAAAAATAGGCTTTTGTTAGCTTTAATATATCTGTATTCCGGTAACTAGTGTAAACATGTCACCCGAGGTTTCCCCTTTTGTCCAGATCAGACGGTGTAGATTTAGCAGAGTTAGGGGGTTGCAACGGCTAACCGGCAGTCTCGGTAAACGTGGTGGTATTCCTTCAATTTGAAATATTTACGTACTTGTATGCTGTGGTTGAGTATACTCCACTCCGTGCAAGAGTACGATATCTGTCCGTCATGTATTGACAATGTCAAGGCAGTTGATTGCCCAAAATTATTGAAGGAAACCAGGGGAAGCATCCGCCTGACAGCGACACTGAAGAGTAACAGCAAATAATAATCGAACATTGCGAATGGCAGGAGACTCTCCACTGGCGGGAGTTGCATTCTGCTGGCCCACTTGGACATCTCAAATCTCGTTATGCGGCGATGCTGGACTCAGGGGACGAACGCAAAGAGTAATCATGGCTATGCAACGAGATTCGTGCGCCATTGTCTTAGGTTGGTGGCGCACTAGCAGTCTAGAGACTAGTCACTGCCAATTGGTGAGCTGCCAAGATGGGGGAAGCATTATCGCCAGAGTTTCCGCTTCAAAGTCCGTAACGGCGGGAAGAATGGAAGTAAAAGGCAAATGAAGGCCACGAAACGACTTCGGCACGCTTGATCGGGCAAGGAACCACCGGGGCGCTGTTCGGGTGGGGGTTATCTTGGTAAGCTGGAGACGCTGAGAGACGCTCGTATTGCGTGAAAGTGGAGCGCATACCGCACTCGTCGTTGGCAGCTCTCCTTCAGTCTTGCTGACTCAAGAAGAGATGATAAGAACTGATCACGTTCTCAGAGTCATAAAGCACCCACTATCACAAAGCTAGTCTTGTTAGCTCTGCGAGTGGCATGCGGCCATCGAACTCAATGTAGCCAGCGTCTGCCGCTGAAGGGGCTCTCGCTGTCTCTTATGAGCCTATTCACTTTATCTCAGTCTCGGTGCTTCTTCCCCTCCATGATCAGTACCCTGTTGTATACCGTTGTCTGAGTTCACTATGTCCTCTGTGTCCGCCATCATCGAAGGCCTTGCTGCCACCGGAAAAGCCTTTGAGAGCAATGAGCCCGGTTCACGAGAAGCCCTGATTGATCTCGGGCGCGCGCTGGTGACACAGCTCGAGATTCCCTCCGAGTTCCTGCAGCGCACATTCTGGGCAGAGGCATGTACCTGCATCTCACGAATTTAGGCAGTATTAACCAGAATCTACACTGCAGCCCGCGCAGTCTGCCATCATCCGCATGGCCGTCGACACGCAGCTCTTCCAGCACATCAAGGCAGCCGGCGGTACAGGCATCACCAGCACCTCACTGTCCTCCAAGACCGGCATCGACGTCGCCCTCCTCGAGCGTCTTGCCCGGCACCTCGTCGCCATGAACCTCCTTGCCTTCAAAGACGGCGCTTTCCACGCAACCAGGCTCTCTAACGGCCTCGCCGAAGAAAACTACCAGCACAGCATCTGCTTCTGCTACGACGCAGCAAGACCCTCCTTCAACAACTTCCCCACCCACTTCAAGCAGCGCGCCTACAAGTCCCCCGTGCTCGGCTCCCTCGACGGGCCCTTCCAACAAGCCCACAACTCCTCCCTCCCCTTCTTCGAATGGCTCGTCGCAAACCCGCCAAACCTGCAGCACTTCGACTCCTTTATGAGTGCCTATCGCGCTGGAAAGGCAAACTGGTACGACCCAGGCTTCTACCCCGTCGCAGAACGAATGATCGAGGGCTTCGACTCTACATCCTCCGACGTCCTCCTTGTAGACGTCGGCGGCGGACGCGGCCACGACGTTTCCTTCTTTGCATCCCACTACCAAAACCACCCGGGCCGGCTGATCCTGCAAGACCGCCAGCCCGTCATCGCCGGCGTGCTGGAATCTACCGATACGACCTCGCGTCCCTTCGAGGCGCAAGCCCATGACTTCTTCACACCGCAGCCAATCCTGGGCGCGCGGGCCTATAGTTTGCATTCAATTCTACATGACTGGAGCGATGAAGACGGGGTGAAGATCCTGCAGAGCCTTGTTCCCGCGTTGAAGAAGGGGTACTCACGTGTTTTGCTGAATGAGATTGTAGTTAGTGAGGAGAGGCCGACCCTCGCCGCGACGAATATGGATCTGATGATGCTGGCACATTTTGCTGTCCGCGAGCGCACGGAGAAGGAGTGGAGGGATATCTTGGGGCAGGCAGGGCTGCAGGTTGTTAGGGTTTATACGTATCCTGGGGTTGCAGAGAGTTTGATTGAGGCGGAGTTGGCTTGATCAATAGATTTTGGTGTTTAGATGTAGAGTATGATAACTGTATTGATAGGTTATATCAATCTCTCAATATTCAATGTATTGCAGGTTTGTGCTAGATGCTCCCCAGTCTCTCCCCAGCGCTATCACAAGCAGACCAAACAGAACAAACAAGAAGGATTTGCAGGATTACGTGCCATCCGCCTATCTGCGACTATTGAATGCATTAAGTTTGATTGGCAGTCTGACCGCGAGCCGTCGACACGAAGTTCAAACTTTCTACCGGCCTCAACGATGAATATAAAATACAGATTATTGTAACATGACATGACAGGCGGCAGCCTGTGCAACTTCGGGTACCTCCAGAGTAGCTAGACTTTGTTCTGAGTGTGGGTAGTCCAAGTAAGGAGACACGATGCAATCATTACCCGGGCAGGCATCCTACCAGGCAAGTTGAATCCGCGGCCGTTAACCCAGAGCAAGCTTTGTCACATTGCATACTGACTCGCAAGTCACAATCCCTGAGCAGGGAGCCAACGACGGATTGACCGGCAGCCACGCAAAACGGAATAACAAGCCCATTATCTATGTCCCGTTTCAGACCAGACAGAGTTAGCTTAATTATAAGCCGCCACGATGGAGATAAGTGGGGAACAGGGAGGCAAAACTCGAATAATACTCGGCTATTGCTGGTTTTTGAGTTTGCGCTACTTTGGCCTTGCTGCCCCTGTGTCTTCACTTTTTCTTGTTTGATCTTTAGCTCCTGAATTCCCCACCCACCCCCTCATTATTGGTTGTTCGTTGCCTCTGCGGGCTCGAGACGGTGCGCGCCGGGCGGGAAAAACCGAACGGGTTGAGAATTTGCCCCCACAAAAAGAAATATGTCGTTAGTCTGCAAGGACGGCTGGCCTGATCAGATGCGATGCCTCCACGATCCTGGGGTTGGGGACTTGGTATATCTAGATCCTTACCCCGGGGTTGCGGACATCCGCCCACATTGTCCACGGTGGTTGTTGGCAAGCACAATGTCAGGCTTCAAGACTGATGTCGATTTCAGCGAGAGTCGTGCTGTAGAGATCAATGTCGTGGGCTGGGTCTTTACTGGGATCGCCATCGCAACGGTGGGCTTGAAAATTACCGCCCGCCATATGGTGAGGAGGCTTGGGTGGGACGACTTCTTCATTTTCTTCTCGACGGTATGCTCTTACAATCTCTAAAGACCTTGACACTGCTGACAGGCTACAGGGCTTGAGTATCACTGCTGCAGCACTGGTCTCGTACGGCGTCACCCTTGGCCTGGGCCAGCATACGGCCGCTGTTCTCGCAGAGTATGACATGGAGCGAGTGGTCCTCGCTGCCAAATGGCAGATGCTGGGATTCCGTATATGTCCCCACTCCCTTAATTCGTGTAATAAAGCTAACCTATGCAGCCTTTAACATCGGTTCGTCCTGCGAGTGCCTAATCACGCACTCCATACTAACCGCAGGCAGGCTCCTTCAGCTTCCCTAACATCTCCATCGCAATCCTTATCAATAACCTCCTCGACCCGAACCCGCTCCGCTCGCGGCTTCTCCTTGGCATGTCAATTATGCAGGTTGTTTTTGCTATGATCTCTGTCTTCCTTGTCTTCCTGCAGTGCAAGCCCACCGCCGCTCTGTGGGACCACACCATCAAAGGCAACTGCTGGCCCGAGTCTATCTTCTACGACTTCTCATACTGGGTCAGTGCGTATACTACCATGACAGATATTGTTCTAGCGATTGTTCCTATCTCTGTCTTCTGGAAGCTTCAGCTACCCAGGTCTACTAAGATTAACGTCTGTGTTATGATGGGCCTCACGCTGCTCTCGGCTATTGTGACAATCGTCAAGGCGACGTATTTGCCCTTGTATACGGATAGAGAGGATCCTCGTCTGTCTTCCTACAGCCTTAAACTTCTTATATTGTTTACTAATGCAGTCTAGTATACAATGTCACCCCCCTAGTAGTCTGGGGCCTGATCGAGCAAAACGTCGTCATTGTCGCTGCGTGCATCCCAACCCTACGCCCATTCTTCCGACAGACATTCAGATCCAAAGGCGCATCAAACAATACATTATCCGGCCGGTCGGACCGGTTGCCGGGATATAAGCTATCGTCGAAACCGCGCTCGAAGCGCCTGATCTCCGCGACAGAACTCGCTCTCGAGGAAACGCAGAACAACGAGACGCGGTTCGACCCCGAGACTGGAAGCAACAACAGCGGCAACAGCCGACAGGGGATCTGGCAGACGACGGAAGTGATTATCGAGACAGACGAGAGTTCTGAGAGCAAGCGCATGGATGAGTCCAGGACAGTCGTGCTGTCGAATATGCGGTGATTGCTACAAAGATCGAATTACTCGTCACGTACAGTAGCATGACAAAACTTTGCATCACCGCGCGAACGACGCCCTACATACAATGTCAAGTTTAGTGATTGGGTTTTTATGGATATTACCGTACTTGATCATCTGGCGCCCGATTTCTACATACAACAACACCGCCACCGATTCCACCTTCCACGGCCGTTGCAGTAAATCGGATCCCTCTACTAGTTGCGCTCAAGGGCGTTGCTAGAATGCGAAACTTCTGGCTTCTCGATTTGACATTCTCTATCTATATGGCACTGTTTAATTCCACCATCACCGTGATCAACCAAGCAGTAATACCTTACGGTGCTAAGAAGGGGAGGCAGGAATTACAGTTGGGATCCTGATCGGTGCTGGACTTCTGGTAGAAGCAATCTTCTCGCCGCTGAATAATAAGTTCAAGTGGTATATAGGCACTATTCGGACTTTTCTCCTAATCAAGCTGTGGTATAATTATCGTGCTCATCTTCGCACCAGCCAGCGCTTGGGGCATCTAGCCCACATATGTAGTTTGTGCGATTCAGGGGTTTTCGTCATTTAGCGCTGTTCCAGTTATTCTGGAGCTTCTAGCAGAAATAACCTTCCCTCACTCCCCTGAAATAAGCAGCACGATCTCTTGGTTAGGTGGACAAATTTTCAGCACAATCTTCGTTATTTCTCAGTCGGCATTGATCGCTGGACCCAGTGCAAATCCACCGTAAAATACGCGCTGGTCTCTTGTTGGTTAGGCGGTTTTGAGCGGAGTATTCTTGCTCCTGCCACTGTTACTGACTCGAGTTGACACTCAGGCAGTACGCCGGCGAAATCAGTGGAAAAACCGAGGGCTGGAAACGGCAGTGTATTCGTCTTGGCTAACCTCCTGTATCTAAAATGCATCCGCGGAGCTTTCACCCAATGTTTTCACTGTTACTCTCTGTCGGCGACTTCAGAGGCCATGACGTAGCCTTACCTGGAGTGCTCTGGTGGTTGGGGTGTGGACATGGAACCGACGTCCAGCCTGCGGCGGAGCATTGCGTAAACTTTGATCCACATTTCTGTGTCCCACGAATGAGTCTACAGGTCGAACACCGAATGCTGAGCTCTGACACCAATGACTGCAACTTGACTTTCATCGACACCTCCCCATCCCCTTTCTTCCTACGCATCTTTCAGCCTGCGGTCACCACGAAATGCATCTACGTTCTTCAGCTGTCACGGTGCTTAGCTCACGGCTTTCGCATGTGTGGTTCCTGCAACTCGCGGAAAATTAAATGTCACAGTATGAGCTCTAGCCTTACTCTGAGTACATACTTGGATCGTTCTAACCCGTGCCAACACCACATTTAGCCCTCTGATACCTTGACTTTAACGGAGCTGCGTGACGATCTCCGAGACTCGCTTTCGAATTACAAACCACCAACCCTGCTTCGAGTAGTTCCAGAGCTAAAGAAGACAACAACATTAACGGTTCCCAAGTGTTTGATCAAAGACGAGTTATTTGGGAGGCCCCATGCCGATATTGAACGATGGGTGCAACATAAATCCAAGGGGCAATCGAAACTCTGATAATGGTTATTGGTCTGGGGAAGGGAAAATATTAGTCCACAGGCCTCCAATAAACTCGAAATTGAGGCCAAGGGGAATTCACTGGCCGTGCACAAGAAAGCTTGTTCCATGCATCACTGGGTGTCGGGTCCGGCTATCGGCGCAAACTTGCCAACCCTCGGCAAAAGTTAAGGCACCCAGCAGCGAGAAAGAAAGTCCAATATACGTAGAGGGAGAGTTTGGAGGTAACAAGTGTCTCCCAAAGAGGAACTAAGAAAGCCTATTTGTAGGGACTGAGAAAGCACAAGAAGGTTTGGCTCTAATCACGGCCTTCGTGTACCTGACCCAGTGGTAGGAAATGCAGCCATGAGATCAAAGACGAAGTTAACATCACACGTGGGCTAAAGTTTAATCCAATCACTCAGCCACTGTCAGAAGAAACATGGATGAGCATGCCCGTTGAAGTGTCATATTTCGACGGTTTCGTCGAGGAATCCATTGCACTCAACAAATTGGTATGACGAGGAATGAGGGTCCCTTTTGAGTTTTCCTTCGGTCTGTCCTACCACAGCAAACGGCTTAATTCTAGAGCCTTTTGGTGAGGACTTCAGCGTTTGTATGGGTTCGACAGTACACTGGTGTACTCCATATTGATTCTTGTTGCCCTCTGGCAGGCGTCACACCGGGTTTCGTGAGAATATCAATGTAGATAGGCACGTGAAGCTCTTCCCCGTTGTGCCACTCTACTTCGCGTACAGAGACTGCTCGTCCTGGGCGTTAGCGCTCGATACCGGTCTTTTGGTTTTGGGTAGGAACGACTGGAGGAAAAAAAAAAGGAAAAAAAAAAAAACCGTAGAGGCCCAATCAGCACGCGGATGAACAGTGCTCTCTTCTCGAGAGCAAATAAGGCTGCAATCGGCTATTCGGCCTAACCGGCTGGTCGGTACCATGTCCTGTTCTCATCTGACATGGGCAGCAATACAGAGAGAATTAAGGTTGCAACATAAGGCGGATCCGGTCTGGGGTGGGGGGTTTTTTTTTTTTTCCTTTTTTTTTTAGCGTCAGCGCTGTGGGCCACACTCCACAGATCCAGTGAATCCTTTTCTCCGCACATCCCAGGTTTCGCAAACCCCTATTTATTATTCATAATCTTCGCGGGGTCCATGTACAACCCCTGCAGCCTGGGTGCGTGCTGTTGCTCGGTGTAGGTTTTCTTCCATGCTGAGCCCATTCTCAAAATGAAAACCGTCTCCTACTACAATGTCGTAGGCGCGCCATCAGATGGATCCGAAAGCACACTAGATTCCACTCTCTACGGCATCAACATTGCTCTAATACTGCTGATGACCTTTTGCATCGCGGGCCGATTCGGGGCACGGGGTTATCTGGCGCAGACTCACATTGGGGCGGACGATTGGTGCATGCTGGCTTCGTTTGTGCGTTGTCCTTGTCGTCGAGGGTGGCTAAATAATTTATCCCGAACTATGCTGATTTTTCTGGAGCTGCTGGCGATAACAATATCGATATGTCAGATGGTGGCAGTCAAGTTTGGCCTTGGCCGTCACCTATATGATGTGCGGCCAGAATTGTTAAAACCACTTGGGAAGGTCAATTCAAACCGCCATGATAGGGACTACCTTGTGTGATTCTCGCTAACTGCTTCCAAGATGACAGTAGTAATTCAAACTTTTTTCGCGGTGTGCTGTAGCATGACGAAGGTATCGATTTGCTTGACCTACTTCCGCATCTTCCATTACAACAAGAACTGGTGGTTCAACAATATCGCCATCGCTATACTAGTCAGCTTTGGAATTTCTACCACGGTCACAACGCTGGTTCAGTGTCGGTAAAAAACCCCCCTCTTTCCTGCTCTTTCCTTTTTCTTTTCTTTCTTTCGTTTTTCTTTTTGAAAAAATCATGCTTACATAGCAAAAGGCCCATCTCAGATGTCTGGACAGAGAAGGACTTGGCAAAGAAGAACTGCATCAATACAGAGACGTTCTTCATTGCTGTTGATGCTATCAACTGCTGTCTGGATATTGCGGTTTATTTGTGGCCGGTCCATTATCTATGGAGGGTCAAAATCAGCATCCACAAAAAGATCGGTTTAATCCTGAGCTTTGGTATTGGTGTCCTGTAAGGCTATCGAGAACCCTAGCTACTCCAAGAGAAATACTGACAACCGTGCAGGATATGCATCGCTGGCATCGTTCGTATAACTTGGCAGGTGAAATTCAGTGATGACTTTGATCAGAGTTGTAAGTCGATCATTCTGAAGATTCCCCCGCCTCCACATCCTATCTCTAATGATTATATCAAGATAATGGTGCTATCATCTTCATCATCCTGACGGTTGAGAACCACCTAGGTATCGTATGCGGCTGTCTCCCCAATATTTGGGGTCTGTTTTTGAGACTATACCAATCCTTGGTAGAGCGAAGAAGCAAAAAACAGAGTTACTCAGGTGGAAGTATTGGCACCAACTTCCACCACTCGGGCCCTGATGGTAGTCGTCCAGGAGCCGATTCAATCAAAGTCACGACTGACATAGAACAACACATTTCCATCGAAATGGACGACTTTCGACGTGAGAGAAGAATCAAGACGGGTAAAAACAGGTCTGATGAATGGATAATTATTCCATAAGCCTGTGGTATTTTCGAGTATTGTGATTCAGTTGCCGTTCATTCTGTTCAAAAGTTAAAAGCTGGATCCGGAAAATAATCGATCAAGTTCTGCTTCAATGACTATAATAGTAAATTGCTTCCTTAAGCAGTTTTGGCTCGGCTTGGAGTCTAGATAAAGGAGAGAGGATTATTTCAAACAGCTCTATGTAACACTTGCGCAAGCAGCTGGGCAGCGTCATAATTTGGCGATGGAGCACGGTAGGGAACTGTGCGAGGACGTCGGCGGTACTATAAACGAGGCCTTGAGTATATCCAAATGTAGTATCCTATACCAGCAATGTGTGAGGAGGTTGCGAGGACACCATCCGGCTGCATTCTCCATAACCTTGACGGAATATCATGCAAACTTCCTGCCAAAACTTCCCACCCAGGGTAATATTGCTAAATTCATCATCATATATTAGCAGGGTACTGTACGGAACGATGTATTGCCATCAACCTCTAGAGTGCGGTTTCGCTGCAACTATGGCTCACACTGAGCTACACTACGTGCGAGGAATGCAGATTGCCATTCAGCTGGCATCAGAAGAAGGGTCTGCAGCGCTATCAGCGGCGGCTAACTTGGTATGAAGCAGCGCATCTCATGTTTCACAGGACATGATTAACTCCCCCCTCCGATCTCGGTGTCCACTGGACCCACATTTGCAGTGGGAACAACCTGAGGGAAACCGGGAGACCCATCCAGTTGTGGCCGCTCTACCTCCTCTTCTTGTTGATTCCTTTTCGTCCTATGTGGAAGCTGAGGAGGGTTGAGTTTTGCCCAAATCTCTGATCTGATAAGGCCGTCCATATTCGGCGAACGAAGAGGCAATATGATCATCAGGTCCACCCAGGAATTACCGATGTACATAATGAAAGTCCACGTGCCGACTCCTGCGTTGCAATCGCTGATTTAATGTAGTACACAGCAACAGCGCCATGTTCGGGAACCTGGAGATCGGCTGGCGTGTACGGGATAGGATCTTGTGATGCTCTCCCTTCTGTCAACAGGCCAACGATATTTTAGGTGAGTTGGGAAACTATTCGCGGTTCATACTGTGACTGGTATTAAAAAGTGGTCCTTGTATATAGCACATAAAAGAGATCTAACACTTACAATCGTGATGAAGACACTCACCGAGAACCGAAAAGCCGACGTTGCGAAAACACGACATGAGGCCGGTTACCAGTCCCATATTCTGTTTACGGGCTGTCGTTGGTGCGATCACATAGGTGAGAACCATTTTATAGCCAAGTCTGATCCCTATAATAGCAAGAAATGCTTCGATGATTGTTGATTTAGACGGTTTGCCACGGCACAAGCAGAGGCAAACACGACGGTGATGATAGTGGATAGAGCCAGCTGCCATTTGATATATTTGGGTTTACTCAACCCAATGCCAGCCAGGATGAAGCTGGTTACGAAGCCAGCCGGAAAGCAGCACTTTAAGGGAGAAATATCGTTAATGTGGTCAATGAAGATGAAAATTTCGTTTTGGATATACGTGCCTGGAACCACGCGGCTTTCATGCCACCTCTTGTAAGAATCGTGATATAAATGACCTTGGATGCAACCGGCATGAACCACAAGAGAGGCGTAGTCAGACCTCCAACACTGATCTGCGAGACTGTGTGCCAGCTTCGCATCAGGTAGGGCGTGTAGGCTGCATCGCCGCTGCCCCAGAAAAATTATTCATCTCTTTAATAATGATTCTCGAATTGGGGAGCTTTAGAACCTGCCGTATAACAGAAAGCCGATCAATATCAGAACGCCGATGACAACAACGAAGATAAGCTGTGGCGAATCCCACGCTGCCAGTTCATGTCAGCCGCTTCTTTCATTGTCACCTATTCCTCACAAATACGTACGATATACTAACTTGGCCCAGAGAAGGGAAAGCTCCAACATGCCGCATCCCACAGTGATGGAGACTAGTCCCACCCAGTCCTTGAGCTTCACCTTGTGGTGTATCGGGTTTCCTTGGTGAATATCCTCGTATGTAGGACGTTGGTAGAAGACGAAGAGGCCAACCAGTGAGACAAAAGAAGAGATGCCATTTTCTGGACGTGTTATCCATGAACTCTCGGCTGAGAACTAGTTGTAAGAGCGTACACTATGTTAGTATGGAGATATAAATGTCTTACCAATGGCTGGGCCCAGCGCGAGGATCGGAGCCAGAATGCCCAGGCAGAGTCCCACCACGGTGAAACGATGCTTCAAGGGAACCAACTTCGGCAAAGCTAGAAAAGGTCCCATAATTTGTACTCCTGTACCTACACCGATTATAGCAGACTTAATAATAGGTTGTCAGTTTCAAGAAACGAAGTGTGGGGGTGGGAAGGGATATTGGGTAAACTGCGTACAAGTCCAACCAGCGTGGTCATGTAATCCGACAAACGCGGCGAGATTGCGAAAGAGAAATACCCATCGGCGGCCGACAAAGTCGGATAGACGGCCAAAGAGAATTGAACTGGCTGTTTGGCTGCATAGTATCGTTGGTAGGACCCAATCCAGCCCTTTCAACGTCGAGAAACTGGCACCCAGCAAGAGCAAGAGGTTCCCGGATGGCACAGTGCCCAGGAACGCTGCACAGAGCCCGAACGAAATGGACTGATTTGCAATTACTTGACATCAGTTTCAACAGCCAGAAGATTGGGTGGCCTCCAAAGAGAAGGATCCGGATTTTGACGTACAAGGAAAAGCAGTATGAATTGCCATTTCGAGTATTTCACTGCTGGTATATCTTTGGTGGTGTCATCCTTCGCTGGTGACGTTGATTCTGCGATATATAGACGTTCTTCGAAAGCTGGCTGATGGGCTTCGACAGGTTCGATGTTTTCTACATCTGACAAATGACTGTTGGACTTGAGTACGGTTGCCTTTGGTGGCCCGTTTTCATCACTCCCCGAGTTGGGATACATGGTGGCGGCCGAAATGAAAGAAGAGAAAACAATCAGGAAGAGAAAATAATACAATCCCTGTCTTCATTTTCATGACTGACCTCAAAAAATTTAAATGCTCGGAGCATCGGTCACTCAAGATGGGGACGCATGCACGACCACCCGTGGGTCCGCCCAGGTCCCTTCTTTCTCCGCCGTTTGGATACCTGCTTTTCATTATTGAATTGAACAGGAACAGGCTTTTCACGGGGCCGCAGAAGGCCGAGGTTACTACGGTTCATGGAGTGCGCTGAGGGTGCGATGCAATACTTCTGTCTTCTACCCTATACGAAAAACGAAGCAGCTGACTAAAGCCCTTCTCATACAGACCGTGACGGCCGATAGTCCAGCCAAAATGACTTCTGGAGGTGAGATCATTGTTGAAGAACTTCGATTCGAGGCTCATGCTTTGGGGGGTGCATACCGCGACGGGATTTCGGCAGTGCGGTAATATCTCTGCTAGTCCAACCCTGCTTCCCCGAATAAGCAGCAGGATTCAGTGCTTAGCTCGCCCGGCTTACTCTTCCAGGAAGACAGAGCGACACCGGATAGGGCAAATTCGGAACCTTGTGGAGTGTCTCAGATACCGTCTTGTTCCTCTAGTCTATGCCTTCTTCCCCCGCCTCTCCGTAGTTGTGCAGGCTTGGATAGGGTAAACGTGGAGTTGGGCATCCCCCCCGGCCCCTGGTCGCATGAATCTATTCTAACTCTATTGCAGGAAATCCCGAGATCCATGGGTATTTGGACTGGTCAAAGTCCGTGCGTCATTCTCTGCACCTCGATGCCGGAGCCCCGTGGGGGCTTAATAGATTCTTAGGTATTGTGATTTAAAGTACTCTGAACTCCTTCTCTGTTACTTGTTTTCCCTTTGATTCTTCCGACCTTTTCCTGTTGGTTGTGCTGTCAGGTATCCCGCTACCAGATATGCGTTTCCAGGCCCTTAGTCTATTTGCTGGCTCTGCTCATTCCTTCCGTGTTAGCAGCTGGCCTTGCAACACATGATCCTGCCAATGCTGCCAACGATGATTCCGTATTGCGAGAAGCGGAACTGGGCGTTATCATTCCAACGACACTGCCCGAGCTACCGACGTCTACACTCCGCCCTCGTTCTACCTCCGCCGAAGATATTCGATATTTCTTCAAGTCTGAACTGCAAGGCATCACTGGACTCCTGTCCCCGGATTTATTGTCCGACGTTGAGGTGGTATCCAACAACCCGGGCCTTGTCTTGAAGCAGCCATCCAGCAGTGACGCGAAATCATTGATTGCAGATGCCCGTCTGGCTTTCTCGGCCGATTTCTTCAAGAACACCGCTCGTCTAGTTAAGAACGTTGATGCCTTACTTTCCAAGCTTGGACCTTACCTCTCTGGCGACGACTTGTTCAGGCAGATCGGCACTTTGGTAAACGGTGCCGACAAGCTGCTAATAACCAACAATGTCAAATCTATCAACCACCTTATCCAGACCGCCAACACTTTGTTGACACCCCAGCTCGTTCAGGGAATGAAGGGCCTACTTGACAGGATTACGCCTCTATTGACCACCAAAAACATAAATATGATCGAAAATCTTCTTACCTTAGCAAATAGCCTGTTGAACCCCCGAGGTCATTGAGGGGATTAAGTCCCTTATCTCTCCGGATCTCATCAAGCAAGTCGGCGACTTGCTGACAAATGCCAGCACCTTGCTCACTCGGAAGAACGTAGAGAAGATTGACAGCCTTCTTAATTCGGCTGGAAGTCTGCTAACATCTGAGCTGGTCAAGGAAATGCAAAGCCTTCTGAGCCCAGGGCTCTTCGGCATGATGGGCGGCCTGCTGAGCAATGCAAGTGCAATGGTGACCAACGACAACGTGGATAAGGTCAACTATCTGCTTACGAACGCAGCCAACCTCCTCACAACCAAGTTTGTCAACGGGACTTTTGGATTAATCCACACAATTTCACCTGCCGTTACACCGAAACTCAAAGTCATGGTCCGATGGGAAAAGCACACAACTCACAACAGGAAACTCTTTAATTTTATATAGTTGGGATTCCTCATAGGATGCGATAGCTATGAATTCTAGTTCCTTATTGAGGCCTGGAATCCATAAAATCAACGAAAGTTCTACAAACCCGTTCGTAAAATAATCCGCAATCGTCTCCAGGATCATATAACACCAACTCTGTGGATGCTCTGGCGGCAACCTCGGAAAGCCACTCGCATTGACAACTCTTAAATTGCTAACCCCAATAACATGCCCCTGGCTATCAACAGCCGCGCCCAAATCGCCCACCCCCCCATCGCACACGTCTCCACAGGGTGATAAACCGGCCCGACGTTCCTTTAGGATACGCCACGCCCCCTCACCTACCAGCAGGCTAGGCCTAAGCTGGTACTCGTCGCTGACGGTGACCCGCGTTGCGATGCAGCCTTCGCGCGCTCGCTTCAACGCCGCGAATGAGACAGAGATGTTGGTTGGGTGGGAGAGGTAATGTGGACCTTAGTGAGATGCCTGGTGGGTCCGCGGTGCTGCCGTTCGAAATAGAAACGTTGCCCCACGAGAAGGGTGCGACGAGCGCGGTCCCGATCGCAGCGTATTGCGCGCCGTTGCTCGTTGCATTGGCGAGGGTCTCGGCGTCGAGAAGAGCCGTTGTGCTGATGTACTCTACTGCCGTCCAGTGCTCGGGAAAGGCATTGGCGAGGCGTGTGATTCCGTGGCATTTGAGTGTGGCGTGGGGCCCGACGCGTGAGAGCATGAGGAGACGACCTCGGAGGATGATCTCGAGGTGGGGGAACTCGTATTCGGATCTCCACGAAAACGGCCAATTTGCAGAACTTGCTCTTGATCTGGTTCTTCTGCAGCCAAGACAGATGTTCTTAGAGGGTTGCTCACACCTCATAGATCATGTCGGGCCAAGATCCTAGGGTCCACATGGGCAACTTTCGAACCCAACCATCAACTGCGCACCTGCTCGCCGCTGGCGGGGATCACACAGCCCTCCGCGCTTTGCTTACAAAATCTGCCAGACGACAGAAAGCCGTGAACCTCGCCCTCTGCGATGAGGACGGCAGAACGCCACTGGCAGTAGCCGCAGAACGAGGGCATCTGACCGTTGTGAAGCTACTCTGTCGTCAACGCGATAGAAAGGTGGACATCAATGCTGTGGACTTCCACGGACGGTCTCCGCTCCTCCTTGCCGCGATGAATGGACGTGCGCATGTCGTTGAATACCTGCTGCGGCAGAATGGGTTGCAGAAGTACCAGAACGACTATTTTCGAGGTAGCCCTATATCCTGGGCTGTCGTAAATGGGCATGAGGATGTTGTTAGGGTGCTGTTGGAGTACAAACAGGAAAGCGTAAACAACATACAAGAGATTGACTTCAATGTTTTACCCAACATAAACATTGGCAATGACAATACCCATATGAATACACATCCCTCGAATTTCAGTCTGCTAGCCCTCGCTTATCTACACAACCGCACCTCGATCGTCTCGTACCTGCTCACCCACCCCGAGATCCGAATAGGCGAATCCGATTTCGAAGACGCTGCGCGATTCGACGACGCCGACATCCTCCGGCTACTCCTTGAACATCATCGGCGCACCGAGCACATCTTTCGCACTGACGTCGTGTGGGACTTGCTCCCCTACGCGGCTCGATTTGGAAGTACCAAGGTTGTCAGATGTCTTGTTACTGAGTACGGCGTGCCTGTGGATACAATGGATCGGTATACGCGCACGGCGATACAGAGGGCCGTCTTGGGTGGGTTTGAGGATTGTGCAAGGGTCCTGGTAGGGAAGGGGGCGGATCTGACGCAGCGGGATGATGATGGGAGGTCCCTGTTGCAGTTGGCCAGGGAGGGTCCAGATGCTGGCAATATGGTAAATTTCCTGAGGGATATTAGTATGCAGTAACGAAAGAACTTTATTGGGATTGTTTCTGGACTCAACCATGAGTTCAAGAAAAGTATTAACCTTTTTTACACCATGCCCTTCCTTCGCTCTTATTAAAAAGTAAGCCCGTCCTCACTTACGTGCAGTTGCTAGTATTGTCCCATCTTTCTCCCTTACCCAGATTCTGATTGTTGAGGCACAATAGACTGAATTGTGATAGCGGGGTATGCAGGAAGTGCGGATTTTGTAACATCAGCACATACACTTAATCCTATCATCATGCGTCACAGGTTCAAATTATTTAAAGCTTGTAGAGCCGGCATCTATTAGAGCAATTGGTGCGGTTTGCAAGCATTTTGCGCCCGCGCTACAGGTCCGGATACCCAATGGGGAGGCATCGCCTATTCGGTCCGCCAAGACAGCCATGCAGCCTCCCCCTGGTCTGAAAGGAGCATCAAGAACGAATAATAACCTGCCAACCGCTCAATTATGTAAGTGGGCGCCTGGAGATAAAGCCCCTCGCCCCAGCTGCTGGGTGAGTGCGGGGTCGTCCGCCCATCTCTCACACATACACACATACAAAGTTCATGTTATCCTAAAAAGAACCTGCGTAATGCTAGCACGCATCCGGGGATGCTATACTCGAGCAGGTATCAGTGTGTACCGCATGCGCCGTATCAGGGGAGGAATTCGCCAGACGAGCACTGCTGCTACTCAACCTCCGTCCCAGGAAGGGAAGAACCCCGCGAACACTACTACCACGCCTGAATCCGAGCCAGAGACCGAGAAGATCTTCGACGGGCTCTTCACCGCTATCGCAGTATCAAGCGTTATCGGATTCGGTGTTCTCGCCTGGGGCACGTACAAGCTGTACGGGCAGAGAAACAAGCCCATTGAACTGGTCGCCTCCGCCTATTGCGCGTGGGAGGAATCGCGGTTCCGGCCGCAGTACACGCCGCTGCAGCACGAAGACGAGATCCGGCTGCTCGTGCTGGAGCCCGGCAAATGGGATGATCCGATTCAGTGCCGGTTAAGGCATGCTATTCTCTCTGAGAAACCGGAGTATGAGGCGCTCTCTTATGTGTGGGGGGATCCGGCGAAGATTGATTATGTCACTTGTGACGGGGTGACCGTTCGGGTCCGGGAGTCGATCTTTGGTGCGTTGCACGCGCTCAGACGGCCGGATGAAGAGCGGGTCTTGTGGGTCGATGTGCTGTGCATTAACCAGCCAGATAGTGTCGAGAAGGGAAAGCAGGTGGAGCTGATGGGCGATATCTATGCAAGCTCGCAGCAAGTACTGATCTGGCTAGGGAGGTCGACGACGGAAACACAGAACGCGTTTCGTACCCTCGAAAAAGCTCATTCCTATCTTAAGCAGAGCTCCTGGCTCTACAGAGCGCACCCATACTCGTTTGGAGTCTTCCAAGCCTGGGGTTGGATGCGCCTGTCACGGCGGCAGTGGGTAGAGCTCCATACGTACGACTGGGCCTCAGTCCTAATCCTCTTGCAGCACCCTTGGCCGCGGCGCGTGTGGACGATGCAAGAGCTCGTCAAGGCGCCCAAGGCAACAATCGTGCACGGGAGCGAGACCATAACCGCAGACGAGTTCTTCTTCCCGATCCTAACGGTTATCGCGTCCATCTACGAAGAGCAACTCGCGGTGCATATCCGCAAGAGCAAGGCCGATCTAAAGTTTATCCATAGCTTCGGCTGGAGAGGACTAGAGTCTCTTGGGACAATCAAAGACAACTATCTACTGAACCTCGTGGTGCGCCATGGGGCGGCTAACGGGGCGGGCGATCCCCGAGACAGGATATATGGGTATCGTAGCATTGCAAGTGACTGCAACAAGTCCGACTGGGAAGTTGTTCCAGACTACTCGGCACCGGTCGCAGAAGTTTATAGCCGGTTCGCGCGATGGTGCCTGCTGAACAGGAAGCAGATGCAGGCGCTGTCGTACGCTGGTCAGTCCGAAGACTCCGATCGCTCGAGTTCAAGTATTGGAAGCCTGCCCAGCTGGGTTCCGGACTGGTCTTCCATGTCACGTTCAAGGCTGCCTCGTACGCTTGCGACAATAGGCGCAGACTACAATGCATCCGCAGGCTCTGCTCCCGACCTCATATGGTTAGCGAATGAGCCTGGGGTGCTTCGAATCAGAGGCCGCGTGGTGGACTCTGTCGAGAGGATGGCAGTGAGTTACACGGACTTCCACATGCATTACATCCTCAACAGGAAGGTGGATGGTAGGTTAAGCAAGTTGATCTGGTCGAAGGGGTTTCGACAGTACATGAAGAAGACACTAAAGATGTCGCCAGACGACCTTGACCGTGTAAGTTTTGCACAGACGGTGATTGAGCGCTATGGTTTAAGCAACGTGCCCGATCGTCTCTTGGCAGACGTTGCCTGGATGGAGAACTGCAAAGCAGTCGCCTTTTCAGGCGCATCCCAAATCACGCCCGCACGGCTCGAGGCGTTTTGGAGAACGATGGCCCGCAACAGAACGTGGAATGGTGATGCGAAGGTCTCAAGAGATTTCCGACCCGCTCTTGCATGGTACGTCGACGTTCTGGAGCAGATAAGAGAGGGCAAGACAACTATTGGAATTTTACCCAAATCTATAGCTGCTGGATACGACGATCGGGTACTCGGAACCGAAGTCGCACACCTGGAGCCCCTTGGAAAGCTGGAGGTAGAACGGCTCAACCTACTAGACAGGTATTGGGCCGGTATATGGGCGCAGCATTTCTGTCGCACGGAGCACAATAGGCTCGGTTGGGTTCCTGAACCAGCCCAACGTGGAGACTTGATCTGCATTTTTGACGGAGCTAGGGTCCCCTATGTTATTCGGCCGCAGGTTCAGGAGGAGAGCGAGAGGCCGGGATTGCTGTCATTGCAATATTGGCGATGTTGTGTGACAGATTTGTTTGCAGCCCGCCAGGAAGACCAGAGCAGCCCCGAGTATCTGTTGATTGGAGAATGTTATATTCACGGCATTATGGAGGGCGAGGTAATGAAGAATCAGGCCCCGGGTTCGAGATATTTTGCACTCAGCTAGGATACGTGTAAGAAATATCAGCCAGTGTGATCAATTATCCGGACGATCGTATGCTTATTGTGGTCAGATCCTGGGAGTCGGCGTCGGGGCTCCAAAAAGCCCGACCTGAGCCACCCGAGAGCCTCTTGGAGGTGGCTCTGGCCAGCGGAAACCGGGGGTAATTCAGCTGCCAAGCGACGGAGCGACATCAAGGGCCTTGGTGTTTTAGGCGCCCCGGAATGACAAGCCCTTTCTCCTTTCTGGGCCGAATAATGCGCTTGGCAAGGCCATTCGCCCCATCGTCCGTGCCTTGTTAGTGCGAGCCCACCCACTCTGCCTTAAGAAGTCGCCTCGCTTATCGATCTCACCTCCCCCGGTCCGTCTTTATTCTTCATTTCCAGTCCCAGCACTGGTTCCCGGAAGCAAGCACACATCATGGGCCAACAACCATCCACCCCTCAGCCAGGCAAGCAGCTCCGCGTGATCGGCGCCGGCCTACCCCGAACAGGGACAGCCTCGTTCAGCGCCGCCCTGAGTCTCCTCCTCGATGGCCCCGTCTACCACGGCGGCACGCAGAACACACTGGGCGACCCGATCGAAATCAAATCTTGGATCCAGATCATTAGACTGTGGCTTAGTCCTTCACCAACAGATAACGAGTCCGCCCGCTCAATGATGAAAGATCGACTGGACGGATACGTCGCCGTGACGGATGCGCCCGGCGCGCAATTTACCCCGGAACTCCTGGAAATTTATCCAGATGCGATTGTCATCTGCACCGTGCGGGATCCACATACCTGGTACAAGAGTATGGGCCAGACGGCCGGGTTGGCGACCCTATGGTTCCTGCGAGTCGTGCTGCTCCCCCTACCGGGCATGCGGCATTTTACAGAGTACATCAGGGCCCTGACGGCGCAGTGGGTGCGTGTTTACGGGAAGGATTGGCCGAGCGTTGAGCTTTATCATCAACATATCGAGTGGTTGAAGGAGGTTGTGCCGGAGGATCGCCTGCTCTTCTTTGATGTTAGGGAAGGGTGGGAGCCATTGTGCAAGACGCTAGGAAAGGATGTGCCACCTAACATCCCATTCCCTAGAGTCAATGACTCGGCGGCGATTGACAGGGTGGCGCAGTATCATGTTCGGCGCGGGCTGGTGAGGTGGGCTGCGGGCATCGCGGTGGTTGCAGCCGTCGTGAGTTACACCTGGTGGGTGTGATGGTGTGTGTTCCCCTGGATCAACTACGAGTTCTGTATTTCGCGACGAGTGTGGCCTATATTTCGAGACGCAGGCCCAACAGCAGAACGGCAAGCCATCGTACAAGGACGCGCAACACTGGCGATTTCATAACACTGTGAGAGCCCGGAGATCATGTGCTTAATGTACGCTTACTACAATAGATAGTGGACCTATTGGTGGAAGTAAATTGACATGGTGAAGGAAACCTGGGAGATGAACTCGTGCTCATATTAAGCACCAAGGCTGCTATATATGGACACTAGCCTTCAAACAGGGCATCGCCGACAGAATAAGGCTTCAGAAACTCCTTGTGCTGGTAAAATCCGGGATGAACTATCATATCAAATATGTGAGGGGAGTTCGGCCGGGTTGTTAGACTATATATAACATGCGATGTCAACATCACGACCCTAATCACCTAGTGGCACCATTAGCAAAGAATAAACAATACAGTTTCGAACACTAGAGAGTCAAATATTGGTTCAAGCTAAATCCCAGGGAGTCTTTCATTACTTGGTTGAATTAGTTGAGAGGCATTAAACACTGTGTATGTTTAGGTCTGCGTCTCTTGGACTTGGAACAACAAAGTTGTTGCACTATTGTTTCGGCAATCTATCCCATGGTAAGTGTCTAGGACATATAGCTTCCTCGAACCATACATAAACCGACCTAGAAGATCATCCGCTAAATGCATAGCTCTGAGATGTACCATGGCTACTCTACATCTCGACCAGCCAGCACACGCAACAGTTTGTATAACGGACGACATGAGGTGGCCAGTGCCGAGTTACCACTCTTCAGAGCTTAGTGTGCACCCTAATTAGGCGTTGAGTCGCCTTCTTGGTCTTGGCGAAATTCCACGCTTTATCTTCTGCTCGAATAGCTCATCTAGCTCAGCTGCCGAACGCCTGCATATCATACGGATATCAGTATGGGCCCGCCCATCACTGAATTAACTCGCAGCCGCAGGATCCAACCCGCGCGTCTTCATGATATCATTGGGGATGTATTTGTATTCGGGATCACTTACCCTTTGGTTTCCGGGAGTAGGAGCCACGTACCGATCAGGAAGGGAAGACCTACACCAACATAGAACCAGCCAGTCTTGAGCCCCCAGTTCCACTGATTCGAATTTACCATGTACGGTGTTAGGGTGTGCATCTCGTCACCTGTAACGCAAGTGCATGCTGCGCCGAATCCCGCTGTGCACGGTCTTAGTCGTAGGGCTGATATTTCTGCGATATAGCCCCATCCGGCGGCTCCATTTGCGAGCATACCGATGTTTGGCGAGAGAGGTAGAATGGTTAGCATAGATCCACGAGAGATGGATACAGTCATGTACGTACTCCAGATGCAAACGAACAGCACGAACAAATTCTTCGTCACAGTCGTTTCGGGAACCAGTCCGAGGATCCTAATCACTACGCAGCACGTCCAGGTTGTGCTTGTCACGCAGCAGGCGATCTTCCGGCGTCCAACCGAGTCTGAGAATAGAACGACGCAGACCAGGACGGTAATGTTGATGCCTGACGTGATGCACTTGATTGTAAAGGCGTCCTCGAAGCCGGCCTGCTGGAAGAAATAGGTTCCAAACGTCGAGAAGAGGGTCAGACCGATGAATTGCCGTGTCAAGTTGGGCCACAGCGAGATTGCGGTTCGAAGGCCGTGGGTCCCCAGGGAGATAGCATACCAGCGCTCTCTCTTTTGATCCGCGGG
This sequence comes from Aspergillus baeticus, assembly GCA_027569055.1. NCBI lineage: Eukaryota > Fungi > Ascomycota > Eurotiomycetes > Eurotiales > Aspergillaceae > Aspergillus > Aspergillus baeticus. The sequence continues at coordinate 85,169 of JAPDEI010000075.1, forward strand.
CAGTTGATTTTCGTGCTCGACGGTCAGAACCACTAACTAGTATCGTTGCTCAATATTATACCCCTTTACATGGCGGTAGAGCTTCCACAGCTCTGCCTTCGCCCGGTCGCTGTCACCGCGCGTTGCGCACCACACCGGCGACACGGGCAGGAACACGTATATAAAAAGCATGATTCAAATCTGTGCCCATTGGGTATATAACGGCGTTAGCCAAGTCATGGGGAAGGAAAGACGAGTTGGTCCTCTATGTACTCGAGGACTGAGCCCGGGATAGCAAGTTCATAGCGTATCTCTCTATACTCCAGAAAGCGTCGACAGACGTGCGTCTGACTTTATTCACTTTGTCCATCTAGGAGATAGATCCACTTATAGTTCGGATTTGTACGTGGTGTAGAAATATTATCCTTAATGACCTGTGACAGAGGCTGCGGCGTCTGCGGCTTAAGGGAGAATCGTGACTTTCTGAATGCTGCGTTAATAGATCTGGCACTATGTATTACTGGTAATTTTGTGGCATCATTTACCTGGTTAACATAGTGGCATAGCAGCAGTTACCTGCCATGGTGAAGTGATTTCAAGCATCCAGCGGACGCAAATTGCACATGAACCAAATGCTTGGTTAGATAGATTAGTATGGCAAAGAACTGGCTAGGGCTGGGGGAGCAAGTAATGTCTACCTGCCCTGCTGAACACAAACATTGCACAGACTCCAGCGTCTGCTCGCTCATTGCGCGTCCCAGCCTCTTGCATGCGACGTTCCAGAACAGATACGATATGTCCACATCGCTCTCGCTACCATCCATCATAAAGGGGATGCGTGGTGACTCGACGGCCTGGTCATGGCATATCGCCCCGATCGCGCACACGAGCGCCACGAGCTAGGTCCATGTTGTCCAATCGAAGCCGGCCTCAGCGATGTGTGCGACGTAGTAGTCCAGCGTGCCCATATCGAGTATCGGGTTTACGCTGTGCAAGACCTGGCGGTAGGTGGTCTGCAGCCTGGTGAGCTCTGAAAACGAGGTTCGGGATAGCTCGTCGGCCATGGGGATGTGGATCTCCCATCATCGACCGAGATCGGATCCAGCCCTGTGGGGAAGACGCGCCAGTTGAATATGCTGTCGAGGCCTTCGGTTAACTTTAGCCCAGATGGGCACCCTGTCACCTGTGGTTGTGCCGGCTGCGATTGCTCTAAGGCCGTTGGTCGCAGGGCTGGTGTGTGGTCGTTGTTGCTGTCGCAGCTCTGCCCTGACCAACAGCGTCAAGTGCTGAATAGCGTCGAGAATTTGAACGCCCATATCATGGGACCAATAATCAACACATCCATCCTGTCAGAGTCTCCAAGCGTTTCGTCCGTGAATGGGTAAATTTTGGACTACATACAGTGCACGCTCTGCGTCACGAATAATGTCATACTCACACGCCGCGCTAATCCTCGTGCAGTATCCGCACATGGGGCGGCCTCCATCGCACCTCGACTTCTGGTCACGGCACCTCACACAGGCGATGGCCGCACGGGCGCGCGAGCGTGGGGCGGGGGGCGTTTGTTTGCCGGACTCGGGGGCATCGGTGCGAGCTCGCTTGCCTGGGCGGCTGCGACTAGTAATTGGTGAAAGCTCCTCAGGGCTGTGGGATTGATGTTGCGTGGTAGCCGTCGGTATCTCCCCCGACCTCTGAAATAGAGGGCAGAGTATGTCTGGTGGATGGTGTAGGTTGGTGAGGTCGCCTCGCCTTTTCCTCGCCCGGAAATTGGAGATTGAAGATACTGAGCGGGCTTCGGCGCGTCGGGGAAGACCCCCGACGATGAAAGAATCGCAAGCAATATTTGCTGATGTCAACCCATAACTTGCAAACATGCCTTATCCTTTACCCAAGTGTGGCGAAATGTCACAACGTTAAGAGTCTGACCCTGCTGCGTTTGGCACCCAGCAAAGCCTTCAAACACAAACATCGCGGTAAAGGCATTCCCATTTATTGATGAGCAGCGACAGCCCACCGCTTATCTAGGCTATAGAAAGGGAATCATATGGTAACAATTGTCTGCTGCTGCAGGCGCTGACTTTTGAAAAACACGGACCGTTGGAGGAGCTCGCAGTCTCAAGCTCACACTCCATCATCGATCAGCGCGTGCAAAACGTTCGTGAGTGTGTCCATAGGGCTCAGAAAGTCGCTGTATCCCCCGAGGAGAGCACTCGCGACTTTCTCGAAGACCGCAACCCGAATGGCAAACTCGCCGCCGATAGCGTCGTGCTGATCAAAAACGAGTCCAATATCTTGCCCGGCAAGGGAAAGGAACCATATACTTGATGACCCAGATCAGACTGTATTCCACCCAGTTAGTAATGGGATGCTTACCACGCTAAAAACAAACTAAGGTCGTGGGATGCCCTCCTGAGGTAGATACCGTTTCAACCTCATCGATATTTCGAGCACCATCTTTGTTTTTCCAGCGTATGGAGCGCCAGCAACATACAGGTGGGCAATAGCTACTGTCCAACCAACTGAGGGCAGTAAGTAGGCGGTTAGCGACCAATATTTATTTAACGCATCTGCGCCGTGGCGGTTCCTTTGAGCCAATACTCTCCCTGGGCAGTGCAGCCTATCAGTTAAGAATTCGGATGATTCACCGGAAGGCGTATGCGAGCCCAACAAATCATCTCGTGCCACGAAGGTGAGCTGTGAGCCTGATGAGCATCGCCAATAAATGCGCTGCGCAGGCGCTTCCGGCCTCAGCCTGACATCGAGGCTACGGTTGCACAAGGGGTGGCAGTACCTTCAGCTACCAAGCGACTACCCTAGCCCCGCGATTTTCTTTCACGTTTCTGAATTTAACTCCTCTGCAACCTTTGATCTTCTGTTGTTTGAGAGGGACAAGCGCAAAGCTTCGCAGCGAAATGGCCGACCCGTTCTCGGTAACTGGGAGCGCCGTTGGAGTTGTGTCCCTTGCGCTCACGCTCTGTCAAGGATTCCTTGCTTACTATGGCCCCTACAAGTCTTTTCACGAGGACATTGATGAAATCCTGTCACGAATTCGGAGACTTAATGCCTTACTGGAGACATTACACGAGGTGGTTGCCGAATCGCATCCCGCCCCAGCTACACAACGCATCCACATGGTAACACAAAATATTGAAGGCTGCCAGAAGGGCGTTGAAAAGCTCCAAAAGATGCTTGACAAGTGTCATAGGATCTGTCCACCAGACCGCGAAAGGACATCTAGGTTCAAAAATCAATACGACCGCTTGCTGTACCCTTTCCGACGGGAGACGCTTATGAAATTGGTGGATACGGTGGCGTGGTTACGGTCGAATGTGGATACTGCTTTGCAAATATTGGAGATGTAGGTGGCTATTTGATGGGTAGATCTATTCTAATTTTCTCTAGCTCGATGCTGAATTCAAGCCAACAGTTGATGGAGTTGGTTTTATCAAACACAGGAACCACTGCTTCAAATACGCAGAAGGTTATCGGCGGGCTGGAGACGCTGGAGTATCAAAATTCACGTATTCAATCAAATCTCACCATGCTGGTGCAGCGGATGGACCAAGTGGTATGGCCGTGCTGTTGAGTTTCACGGACATGTCTAATGTTCAACACCAGGAGTCGCATATCAAAGGCAACAGCGGACAACCGATTACGGAGCCGAAACTACTGCAATCACTTTTGGACACGCAACAGGAAAACGAGACAGCCATAGTCGATTTACTTCCAAGGCTACAAAGGAGGAGGAGCCTAAAAAAGAAACCCCTGCACTGCACATGCCGCCCGATGACTGCGGTACCAATGTGCCATACAGCCTGGTGTCCGCTGTACAACCAAAGCCGGGAGCTGATGTCACTCACTTTTCGACACACATTCTGCAATCGATTCCTAAGGTTCTCAGTGACGGCCTCATTAACTATGACCAGGGGCGCAGGAGGGTTCTCCGTCAGTCCCAATCTTCAGTTTCGCGCAGTAGTACCGAAGAATTCACCGGCTTTCAGTCTTCTGTATGAACATGTCTCAACGCAAGGGCTTTCGCGTTGTGAGATGATAGATAAGAGCGAAATACGAGAGACTCATCAGAAACTATTCGAGCTGTTTCATGCAGGCCTGGCCTCTCCAACAGACACATTGGAGAATGGAAACACAATATTACACGTAAGCAGAGTTCTGAGCGCCCCTGCTTCTCGAAGGACTGTTTCTCATACCACGGATAGGTTCTTGCCCAGTGGCAAAGACTCAGCATCCTCTGGGATGACGATGCATGGGCAGATTGGCATGCATTTATTGATGACATTCTTGCAACAGGCGTTTCTCCAGACCTCTTAAATGAACAGCATATGACACCGACTGATACCATACTGTGGGCGTACGAGGCACGGGGTCCAAACGTTAGACCTCCAGACACAACTAGGCCCTTACATATTGTCGAATTTTGCGTCAAACTACTTGAAAAGGGGTCTTATATAACAAGACTTCCCTTTTTGCAAAGCCCTAGCCCCATTATAGAATTCTACCTCCACATCTTATCGCCAGAACTAGGACGCGCCGGGCAGGATGTGAATACCCATGCTATACCACTCATACAATCGATATTTGCCAAGCAAGGCGCACAGGGCAAGTCTTACAAACTTTCGAACTTATTCAAGAAGTGTCAACTGATTTTACATAGATATGACGCTGCCAGACGAGTTACAGCCACTCATATCACAATCAGTGGATGAACTTCGGTCGCTGCTCCGTGGCCTAGGTATATTAGGTCCAGAGGCCTCTTCATTGTTTGACTTTTATGCTGAGTGGCCGGCGGGGCTTGCAATTTTACTTGATCACGGATATAAACCTACCATCGATGCCTTATATCACGCTATCTACACAGATTGTATCTCATGTGTGAAAATGTTACTCGATTGCGACAGGTTCACTGTGGGAAAGGGAGCACTTGGGTGTGCCAGTCGACCATGTGATAACAAACCTGAAATTCGGAAACTGATTATTGAAGCCTTCGCTAGTCGCAGACGACGCCTACAGATTTTAACTGAGACTCGTCTCCCCAGTTCAGTGCAAGTGGAGTTGAATCTCCGCCCTGAAACTCTTCTTAACCGGAAAGCTGCCAGAGCATGTCAGCTGCTTCAATCCTACTCTGTTGATGTCGGCGGGGCCCAAGAATCTGAGGCGTATTGCGTGTACTTCACCCAGTCAACAGACCTTGGTTTTTGGAATGATTTGTGGGATGCTGGTTTTCGCGACGTGGACGAAGCAGATGAAGGCGAAGGAACAGTTCTCAGGTGGTGTCCTCTTATGGACTTTAGACCTCCGAGTCTTGCTGCGTGTCTGGAAAGAGTAGAATGGTTGGTTTCGAGAGGTGCAGACTTGTATCGTTTCTGGTATGGCAGCCCTGCTATACACCAACTCGCTGAAGAAATGACTGTGGAGATGGCTGAACGTGTGGACAATGATACGCCCGCCCCAAGCGAGGAGTCTGTCCAGCTTCTCCATCGCATACTCCTGGACGATTACCGCGATGATTGTGACTGTGCCTGTTGTGCAGGCGGGTGTTTTGCATTCAAGAGATTATTACAGAGTATCTTCGACTGGACGAAAAGCTCCGACGATCGCCCATACGGGGCCGAATTTGATTACCCGCCACTATCAGCCATATTTCGTAACGTGCAGAGGATACTAGCTCCCGAAACAACGCGAGACTTGGATGATAAACTGGCTGCCCGAGTAATTCGGTATCTCACTTTCTGCGAACTTGATCTTACTCACACATGTGGTCACGGCCGGGAGGAAATTAAAAACGACCGCATTTGCGAGATCTATGAAGAGGAGGCATGCTTAATTGCCCAGCTGGACTCTTTGGTTGACGATCTCCTACTGAAGTACCGCCGCTCCCAATTAACACTTCACCAGTTCCTGAAAGACGTCTGGCGCGAGGAAATGGACCATATCCTGTCAGAGATGCCCGATCATTGCGGCGCTGCTGAGCTTCGCCGTGTTGGGGTAACTTTACAACCGTTTGAGCGTAAAGTATCTTGGTGTAATCTTCTGGAAGGGGCTCGAGTCTATTATCCTCCCCACTGGTTATTTTCTGACCCGGACCTATGAGGCTCTTTCGTCCTGTTTGTTACCTCGTCCTCTTTCCCTTTACACTGGCAACCGATTGGGTAGCACAAACTCATCAAAGCACCCAACGCCATTTTCAACTCTTGCTGAGTCAGTAGATAATTCAGCATGGAGCTGGTAGCCTGTATATATGCATACGTCTAAAGGGTAGGATAATCGAGCGCTCGGGTGCTTCTCTGGCCGTCTTACTCGCGACAGATCGCGCTATTGGCAGAGTTCAGAGAGGTAACTGTAGCTATCAACCTTGGAATAAAGACAAACTAAGTCACTTAGATACATGTGTTAAAATGAACCTCTACCGTGCACTGAACCGAGATGGACTCACGCCTATCTAGGTAGACTAATTGAATGATAATATACATATCCAGAAAGGTCAATTAATTGCCCTGATGCTCGGAGCAACGTAGACCTCTACGCCGGGTAATGTCGGATTTGAACCTGTGTATGAGTAGATTGCGAAGTAGAATAATAGGCTATTTGCACCAGTTAGCGGCGACAAGTAGAGGGTTTTTCATGGGTCTGTAAGATAACAAGTTGAAGCTGGGGTAAGGGCTATAACTAGCCATAGCCCATTGTCTCTCCTCGGGACTGGCTTCGCTCCTGAGCCTGCTGACCGGCATATTCTGCCTGGCCAAGGGTGTCGTCAATCCTCTCCTACCCTCTCCTGAAATACCGGATGATTATAAAAGTCTAACCGTGCAGTGTCACAGTTTCGGCCAAGGTGATCCCCGTGATCCTCTTTGCGCTTTCAGGAAAGGGCGCCAGTACTGGTCATGGCTTACTCATGCCACTCTTCGCAGTGATGAACCCGCGCAATGCTGTCAGTGCGGCTTGTGTTCAAGGTATGGCGGAATTAGCCTGTCTACTGTCCAGAACATAACCCAACAAATGGAACCTACATCTAATTCGGAGTGGCTCCAGAAGAATGAAGGCTACCTTATTTGCGCTCTAGACTAGAAAGCGTGCAAGACGGACACAGTACTGGCGGAAATGTTCACTGGGCTAGATTTATATGACCAACTCGACGTGGGGGTGATGACGTGTGACTAGGCAACGGCTGCCTGGCCGCATGAGCGTAGTTTTCCCTAGCAGAGTGTTAAATTAGTAAGATTCTTCTTATCAAAATAAGAAGGTAAACGAAGGTGTGGTGGAAGGCGTCTTGGAAAGACGAATCCTTACTGACTTCGAAGCCTTTCTGTCCTAATAACAATCCACGCAGTATACGTGATGCAGTCTCAGCTGTGCAGGCAAAAGACTGTCTCGGTGGCGCAAGGGCTTTGATTTGGTCCTTCACCACAGCAGGATCAGCAACAAATACCTGGTATCGTGTATGAACCCTGTCTTCGGCATATTATCAATGTTTGACAAGGACCGGTGGAGAAAGCGCGTGACATGTTCATGCCGGACCGACACGTATATAATAACTCCTACTCCCACCAACATTGATCCGGTCGTGAATTGCCGCGTCGCACTCAATTAAGGTGCCTGGAAATTAGATTTTATATTTACTCCTCAGAAGAATAACCTCGTCCACAATAGCACGCTGGCCGTGGATACTCTCTAGGTTTGGATCGATCCCCTTGTCGAGAAGAAGTTTCACCACGCCGTCCTGCCTGAATAACGTAGCCGTAAAGAGAGGCGTTGTCTCTGTGTTGTGGGTTAGATTCGCCCCTTCTGCGAGAAGCCTATCAAGCATGTCCAAGCGGTCGTATGCGCCTGCCCATGGACCAGCTAACTCAAGGCAGTGGTAGGCTGCGTAGCGATAGATCAAGTCGTTGAATGTGCGATGGAATCGTTGGCAGGTGAGGATCAACGCCCTCATCTCGTGTTGGGAGAGTCTAACCAGTCCCATATTCCGAGAAGAAGATCATCAGGAAGCGCTTGCTGGGACATTATTCGGGGGGAAATGTGGATCTTGAAATATTGTGCAAGATAGCTCGCGCGGTCATGTCAGGGAGATGCTCCCATTTCGCTCTCATGTTGACACGAAGGCAGTTACGTACAGGCGGCAGCCCCGCAGTCCTGCCAAGCAACACGAGCAACACAGAGATGAAGTATGTAGAGATACTGTAATGAATTCCTGGCGCTATTCAGACAGTCTAAACGATACATGCAAATGAAAAGAGACCTCAAACATTCGTAGTGCCGATAATCTCCTCTCTCAGCACTCTCAAAATCTCATCCATATAGAAGCGAATATCCTTTGGCTCCTGATACGCCTCGTTGAACTGGAAAACGAATCGCAACTTGTCGCGGAAGGTATAGATGTGGAAACCTGTCATACCAAGAACACAATCACACGAGAGCTTCCAGTCCCTGACGACAACCGCGTCACCCTCGCCGTACGATCGCTGCAGATGCTTCTCCACAATCCCCAGACTGCTCACCAGCCCATCCGTGGGGATCCGTACGGTCTGGTACTCGGGCGTCTTGACGACCTGCGCCAGCGCATGGGTAAAGTATCCCTGGTTCTCGACCCAGTCCGGATGCGTATCGATCGTTGTACGGTAGTACTTGTTCAGTATTGCGACCATTTGTGGAAAGGTGGCTGGGAGATCCAGCGAGAAGGGCAGCGGGATATAGTATTGCGAGGCAGCGACCTTGTTATACGGCGCTGGGAGGCGATCCCGGAAATTGAATTCGCAGGGTGAAGTGTACTTTGTGGTGTTTGTTTCTGGGTCGGCGTATTTGCTGAGGATGGTGATGTATGCGGCGTGGATGGCGGTCGTGACGCTGATCCCCTTTGCCTTGCAGCCCTTGACGATCGCAGATGTTGTTTCTTCAGGAAAGACCTTCTCCATATGTATAGACTCCCCCGCGGGCACTTTACCAACTCGCGATGGGAACCCGATCGCGGGGAGGTTGCCGATGTAATCCATAATCAGCGCCTTGCCCATCTCAATACCCTCGGGAGTTGGCGGGCCCTGTGGACCGATTAGATCATCGATAGCAGGCACCAGGCGAGCGTGTTCCTGACCAAAGCTGATCTTGCGATTCGGGCTCGTCAATGCCCGGAAGAACCGGTCCCAGAACAGGACCATGCCAACCCCGTCGACCGTCGCATGGTGCGTGTGCAGAACCAGCTGCGACGACTTGGGTAGGTAGTACAGCGTCGAGGGCTTCATCCTACGGGGAATTTTATGCAGCGCGTCTGCATCGCGGTTGTTGCGGTCGATGATGAATGTCTCGTCGGCCCACTTCTCCACGCCGGCGTCGTCGAGGACCTGGAAGATTTTCTTTCCCAGTTCGACTGTCGTCGCGATGTCGGGCTCTTCGTATCGCACTTGCTTCCATGCGTGCCGGAGAGCGGATTCTACGTCGGGAATGTTGTTGAACTCGACCTTTACCGTCGAGATGACGGTGTACTGCTGGCGGCCGTCGTACAGCGCGGCGGTGATGTTGCCGGTGTAGATAAAGTACTCTTCCATCCCGCTTGTCGCCCGTTCCCAGCGCGTGGGCGAGACTTGTTTCCACTCCATGACTGTATGCGAGAAGGTGATATAATTGAGATATAATTGAAGGCGGAAGAATTGTGCTCGTTGCAAATACCTTTTTTTTTTTTCAGCCGCAGCGATGACCCGGCCTGCTTTTTATACTCCCTGTTAGTAGGCACTTGAGGCAGGACAGTCTCGACAAATATGCCGCAACCGATCTCCTGGCCTCCCCATGCGATCTGACCAATCGCAATCTACGCAGTAGCACTCTCGCAACCATCGACGTATGCTTTCTCAGCCTTCGCAAGCAGCGTAAGCGATGTGACCAATGAGGATCGCTGGAGTTCACGAACCCCGCCCCGGGCGGGCCATTGAGCGAGTTGTCCAATCGCTTTCACTGGGACATGAAATCTCAAGTCCGACCGAGGCGCCGACCAATGGCATTTCGGTATCACTCGGAGGTAGGTGCTGACAGCCGTGCGGCTGTGCTGAAGGAGTGTGCCGATGCTTCAGCTCGCAAAGCTTCGCGCAACATACTGCTAATTCCGTCGCAACGGATCTTGTGTCGACCATATGGTTGGGTAAACAGGCCAGCCACGTTTTGGACGCCTGCGAGACATATACTCTGCTCCGTGATCATACCTACATAACTCATGCTGACCATCAAATGGCAGGATGTCGTGTGACTGATTGGTTAGCGACAAATGCTGCCTAATTCGGAGCTGCATTATTCTCACCCATCATGAGTCGCAATGGTTCAATACCCGAAATTATCCGGCTGCTGACGTGGATCTATGGGCTTGATCCACTGATCTGCCATGTTCGGCAGCTGATGCCACGACTGCCTTATTCTTGCAGGGCTCGAGTGGATAAAGGGCATGTTTTTGTACAGATATCCTTGTAGATGAGTTCTAGAAGGATTTTTATGTGCCTCCTTATTGTAGATCCAAGGGTCAGTTCATTACATTCTCACGAACACAAGGGTCTCTGCTAGTCTAGATTATCCCTTCGGGGATATAAACACCATTAGTCGCCTGTCGCAGTCTCAGCACCAATAATTAGACCCATGTGCCCTAGGGAAGCCTATCTGAGAATAATAAGCTATGACATCATGGTGAGATTGGCTAAAATAAAGTCATTCACGCGTTCGCATCGACCAATCCCATGGCGTGTCAATGATTGTGCAGTGTACTGATAACACGACTAGTAACAAGGCCCCATCTCCAAGAATGCTGCTTTGGCCTATACTATTGTCTAGCTACAAAGCTACCTAAAGCTTAGACCGGTACTCCCCATGCAGAATCCTCCGAGCACCATCCCGCAACGACTTGACAATGTCACCGGCAGGAGCTACATCCCGAATAAGCCCAATCCCGGTGCCCGCATACGTAGTCAACCTCCCATCAGGCCCGTACCCCTCGTCGCCACGATTTAACTCTTCGTGATAGAGCTCGCGATTCCTGACCCCACTCAGACCGCCAACATGGTCCGCAAAAGTCTTGTTTTTCAGACCACGACCATCGTAGGCCTCTGGCCAGCCATGGATGTCGCAAACTTCGTCGTAGATTCTGGTTCGAACGGTGCTAACTCCACCATCGTATGCGTCCAGGAGCGCTTTTTGATAGCCCCGAGGGATCATCGACTCCGGACTGGCAAGAAACCGTGTTCCAAGGACAGCACCCTGGGCGCCGAGGGCCGTCGCTGCAGCGACCCCGCGACAGTCGCTGATCCCGCCCGCAGCCAGGATACCCGGCCTGCGTTGATGAGGGCCGGGATAGATCTCGAGGAGTTTATCCGTGATTTCTGGAACAAGGGTAACGATACTAGCCCCTCGAGCCAGTGAATGCCCGCCCGCATCTAGTCCCTGGACGACGATGACGTCCGGGTGAATTGCTTCGACGACCTCGACCGCATCCGCGACACAGCCTACCTGCACCCAGATTTTGGTCCTGCATGCGGTTGCCGCTCGGACCTTGGTCGCCCAGGGGATAAGATCGCCAAAGCCCCTTGTTGGTGCAAAGAGCCACACGGCAGCAGGGTAGTACCGGGTGAAGGCAGGGAGCGCCATTTCCAGAGACGCACTCCAGGTGATGAATCCCACGCCGACAGGGAGGAATTTTGATTTTGGTGTTTCCGTGCTACAGCAACTCTCCGCCGTCGATTACGGCGGCATGCCCTCCTCTCCTTCTGCCTGCCCGAGCAGCAGATCTTCGGCTTCCTCAATGAGACCCTCCAGATGCTCGCTGTGGTATCCCGCCGCGATGAACCGGATGCCCCCGGCCTTGGACACCGCCACGGCAAGTTTGGCTATCGCGATTTTGGCCATGGGGGCTGACACGATGAGCGGGGCTGTTGTCCACGGGTAGTCGCTACACATGTTGCTTGGTGAACTATCGGGAGAATGGATCATATGAATAGAGTAAGGCGATTTGAAGGGGGTATCATTTATCATGATGCGAAAGAAAGCCCGGGGCGCGAGGAAGAGGAGAACGTCTTTTCTAACTTAACTTCCCCGCATATCCTTCGACCCCGCTAGTCGAGGGATTGAGTATGGGGCAGAAATCCTGCTGATCCTGCAATAAGCTTTGCAGATTGAAAGACTGTATCATTATCACATGCCTAAACGTGGATGCATACCCCACACAGGCAGGAGGTAGTCCGCAATATCCGCCGGACAACAAACCCCCAACCACGGCTTGCCTAACCCTTGTTCTAGCAATATTTAAACGCAGGCACTAGACTGCAAGGTAGGATAGTATTCTTGTATCATAAAATTTTCTTTCTTTGCTAGAAAGTGTGTCTGGGACACCCTTTTCAATGGGGGGTGCTCAGTTCTGATCATATAGAAGTGCGTGCCGAAGCTGTGGACCACAGCTTTTGCTCCAGGCTCTACCATTGGGCTAGATGTCTCACCGCATCTCAGTCTTTTGCCCTTTCTGCTATATAGTGTATGGACAAGGATACATGGATCCTACGCACGATTCGAGTATAACTCATCCGCAACAGCCGCAATACCCACCCCTTGTTAGTCTGCCCAGAGAATTCCCATCTGTTGTTATCCAGGTTCTTGACCTAACTTTTCCTTATGGATACTAATATAAACATGGAGTGTGGTAGGCGGGCAATGCCGTCATTGCATCGTCCCTCCACAGTTAGCTTCCTCAAGCGCCATCATATCGAAGCCAACGCAACCCCAATCGTTTGCGCCTTGCCGGAAATCGCGGGCAAAGAAGCGAATCTAGCATCTCCGTACCGATACCCAGCAATTACCGAGGCTACGACTGTTTTTCATCGCTCTCCAGGGCAATAAGTTCCCTAGGGATAGTGGTTCGCCGACACAGGAGCCGACATTCTTACAGGTGACCAGGTAAGATTCTTAAATGATTATTCATTAAATAATCCGAGTATGCTGTAGAGAGAGAGAAAATAATGATGGAGGGAATCAAACTCCAAGGGTCGTGTTTACTCACCCCCTGATATGAACTGTCTAAATGACATATTGAAAGCTCACTGTAGCAATCAAGGAAGGAATAATCGATATAAAGATGGAGATCTATGACAATACTCCTAAAAATCGCGCGTATTGTGTCTCGTAGTCAAGGAATCCTAGCTCTTCCAATTGGTGACAAAATACTCGATCGCAGCGTACTCCTTCCACCACTAGACAGCAAGAAAGACGTAGTAAGGTATATAATTGGAGATAGATCTGCTTGCATACCTGCGTATTGCCGGTTGAATAGATGGGTCTACATATATGTCGCCTGAGTAGTCACGAAGTGCATATTGCAGGATGGTGTCAGGTACAACCGCAAAAATGAAAGCAAACAATCAGTCCAGACATTCCTCTTGTTGAATTTTAACAGCTCAACCGAATTTTTGGTGCACACGTCCAGAGATTTGGACAAACTCTTAGCGCACATCACTGAAAACAACCTCATATGACACGAAAGTCCTATCAACCTTAAAGCAGGCCTCCTCGCTGCTAATTTCATACCCTCCATACAGCGACTCCTCAGTATATTCAGACGCGGTGTATAGCTTCCTAATGGGGGAAGAAGTGCTGTCATCGCAAGAGCCTAGGTAGACACGCGCGGAGAAGGAATTAAGTGGGAGGTTCTCAATGGCACCGCAGGAGTCGGAGAATAATGTGGTCGCGGTGATGCTGGGAACGGCATAGCTGGCGCAATAGAACCCGCTATAGGCGGCTTGGATATTGCAGAAGCGGTGGCCGCGAGGGCGGGGAGGGGGTGAGTCTGTGTAGTCTAATTAGAAGGGATATAACAGTCATCCCAGATTAGGAGAGGCTAGGATAAAGCGCCATACCTTGAACTTCATGATGGCGGTTTTGGAGGTTAGCCTGCAACTTTAATCGATAATAGTGAGAGTTCAAACAGAAACATTAAAGTAGCAGCTCCCTTTTATATCCACGAAGTTCCGAAGTTCTCCCATCACATGATGTTGTCGGGCCAAGAACAGAAGCTTCAAGCCGTGTGCATACATATTTGTTCCCTTGCCAAGGTTTATAGCGCATCTACCTTACTGGCTGTTACCATTTAGGTGCTGCTTGTGCGAAATCTTATCTGATCCGTATTCCAGATGCGGAATGGCTGCTGCTTGGGATAAGCATGAACGGTTATCCTCGTACAGGTGACTTGGCTCCACAGACAGATTCTCCTAGAGTTGCTAGATTGTTTGTGGACGCAGCCGGAAAAGACGCGAACCGAGATTATCCATATTTATCTATGGTACCCCTCCATAGTACGTATATCAAATCAACATCTTGTTCGGCGCAACGACTTGACCATTTATGCTGTCCCCCGAGATTCTCGCTAGGACATTACTCGCCTCTTCCAAGAGCTCCCAGCGGCAGCCGGAGAGTGCATCCCGGGCTGCCATGATGAGTCCGCCTGTTCGGTTCGCTCCAACAACAGATGCCAGTCCTCGCTGCAACGCACTCGTCATACGAATCACATAATCTTCGGCACTGGCTTTGACTGCATCATGCGGCAATTCACCCTCGGTGATGGCACCGTAGACCCAGAGGGTTAGAATCGCAATATACAAACACCAGGGCCGCGGGGCGATATGGTCGTCCCTGGCTCGATAGAGGTGGCCCGAGAACATGGTCTCCTGGACCAGAAGCAGCGCATGCCGAAAGGCCTCGTGCGCAGAGTTGGAGAAGCACCATCGTTGCATGCGGGCTCTTGCCTTATCGTAGTTGCTGCACGCTACAGGACTGTCGAGTCGGTCAGGGTCCATGGCCATGGTGTGGATATCTATCACGCTGATGTGCAGGGTGATGTATGCGATACGGTGCAAGGGCCGGGCAGCCTCGAGGCATACTGAAGGCTGTAACGAGAACAAACAGGTCGACCACGAGTCGATTGCAGAGCTAATAAGGGGAGACCATGGCTTTACGAGGGTTTCCGAGTTCGACGGGGCAGTCCTCCCCCCTCCTTCTCCTCCATCCATCAAGGTTACGGACTCCTTCGGGTGCAATTTGCCGGTTTCAATCCCGAGCGTCAAACGAGAACCAGCGTGCAGATGCGTCTGAAGATTCATCAGGCCATGCAGCAGAATAAATCTTGCGTATTCGCTGCAGCTTGGAGGGGTAATGTTTCCGCGAATCATGGATTTGAGCGCGGGCAGAAAGTATGAGATGGATGAAGACGAGGGGCCGGTATTTTCGGTTGAGGAAGAGTTACTCTGGCCCTGCGCCCCTTGGGGTCTCAGTTCCTGCCAGCCCTGTGGTGACGCGCATTCCCACAGGGATTCTGGGCATGGAAGCGCCATCTGCATGTCACTCACAGACAGCACGGGACTGTGCCCAAAGACGCAGGCATGTTGGGCATCCATGATGAAGGCAAAAAACGCCGTTCGTCTCCAGGACTCTTCACTGATCCATCGGAACCAGGTTTGCTGGACGGAATCCGTAGGCTGAGGAGCGCGTGGGGTGGAGGCCGCGAGGTATGCACTTCCTCTTTTCATCATCTGAATGGATTAATGACATGTTGCCAACGAATGCTTTTGATAGAATCCCCTTACTGTAATAATTGCCCCATGGAAGATGTGCGCCATTTCGTAGCTCTTTCGTGACGAGATCATTTTCCCGTATGCTTGCACAAGGAGAAGAGCCTGCAGACACCAGAGTGGAATCGGGGGCTCGAACATGCCGCTCTGTCGTAGTCAGCGATGCACTCACACCTACCGAACGTAGTGGATGACGACTCTCACGTTAATAATGATTTGGCGAAGCGAGTTGTGGACCTGTTGCCCCATGAGAAACAGTGCATCATCGCTGACTATAGTTGAACCGAGATCTAAAATGGCTATAAGCAGGAGTGGCTCGCAACTAATAGCAGACAGTGTTGGCTGGTGGATGATGGGGAAATGGGGGTGGTAGTGCTCAAGGTAGAGGGCGTAGAACATCTTCAGGTTAACGACGTCAAAGAACGGGGAATGCAAGATGCTTGTATCCAGCTGGGCCAGTACATCAAAGATATTGGATCGAGCGATCAGCCACTCATCTTGCTGACTATTGCTGGGGAAAACCTCAATCTTGTCTCCTTCTAGCATGTACTCGGCACCCATGTTTCCAGAGCAGAATTGGGGTGGTAACTCGACGTTCATCAGCAAATCAAAGTCAAAATGTGAGATTTCAGAGTCCACGAGATCCTGGTTACTCTGACCTGGTTCGAAAAACCAATCTAAATTGTCCTGTGCGTTGTCGGGTTCGACCCACCCAGTCCATACGGGATCAACTGCAGCGTTGTCCTTGGTACGCAACTCCCTAGGCTGTGGGTCGATAGTAGTGTTGTCGAGGTCCCCTGGGCTCGAGATAGAGGCATGCTCGTGGCCTTGAATTTGTGTTAAGTTCAGTTGACTCGGGGTACAGGCCTGCGACTGCGAGGCTTTGGACTTGCGGCTAGGTGATTTAGCAGCAGATGATGGCTCAACAACACCCCCGGTATTTCGAAAGAACATTCCTTTTTCATGGCGTGACTTATGTCGTCGATAGAGATCTTGCCGGACAAATGACTTGGGACATATATCGCATGAAAAGATCTCCTGTGGTGCATCTAGGACAGGTCAGTAAGGATCTGGAATGCCTGACTCGCGACGTACGATTTAAATGATGTCGCTGGAGGTGTTCCTGGCGCAGGAAAGACCGTCCACAGCCAGGTTCCTTGCAAGCGAAGGACCGTTTCGGACGAACTCGCGAAGAATCCATGAGGAATAGATTGCATAGACCAGATGCAGAGGAGCATCAAGTGATCGCCGGTGCTTCACGATGTTATCGTGGAATTTGCCCATGGGCATTCGGGCGACATGGGGACACTTCCCCGCCTCTTAATACAGGGGCATATCTCTTATCGCTTCTAATTAGTGGGCTGGTGTATTCCCACCAATGAATCGCACGTCTGCTATCGAAGCGAATCTCTGAACCTTTTACCGAGAATCCACCGGGAGCGTCTACGGGCAGCTAGTGCACGCCACGTCTTGCTAGTTCAATACTCAAGGCAGAGTACTTCAAAAACCAAGCCTACATAAAGCAATCGTCCAGGCATCAAACTGCAGGGATATATCATTCATAGGTAACTGTTACTGACTGGTACAACACGGGATCAAGGTGGGGAGCCCACTACAATCCTGGTCACTGGGCTAGAGGCACCCAAGTGCTCAACGAACGAGTGTTGAATACCGTTGTTACACTAGCTGTGGGAACATGTTTTCCACTGATCTCATGCTGACAGCTTGTCAGATCGCTTGCCCTTCCCCAGGTTCTTCCTTCGCATAGGCCGTCTCCTGCCCTGCATGTGCGGGTGCATCCTGAATCGACCACGCGAACGGAACCACCCACAGCAGCGCAAAAACCACAAACGCCCAGTCGACGGCAAACTCGACGTTGTAGTTTGTCTTGTCGGAATTGACCTTGGACGCGATCGCGCTGCCCACCGCCTCCATGCACTTGAAGGCCCCCACATACCGCGCCGCTTGCTCAGGTGATTCATGCGACAGATAGCCAATCGTCCAATAGACCAGTGTCTGCCAGACGGCATCGAACGCCCCGTACGCGAAATACAGCACAAAGGGGCCGGCGTATTTGGCGCCTGAGTCAAGGAGATCCATCTCCCCCAGAGAATAATAGTCGCTCGTGGGACCACGTCGGAGCTGCGCGGCCAGTCCCCCCGCCCAGACAACCATGGAGATTATCCCCGTGATTACAAACCCCCAGAGGCCGCGTTGCCGACGGTTCATGTACTTGTTGTCGAGGAAAAGGCCGAAAAGGTAACTGGAAACCATCTGCGCAAGCCAGTACATGCCGCCGTTGAAGCTACGCGTACGGATGTTGAAGAGTTTTGCGTTGTACGAGTTTTGTTGGTAATTGTAGGCGTCTAGACCCTGTCAGCGCTAGAAAAAGAAAAAGAGCAAGTATTGGGTATTAAACGAACAGTTTGCCGCCATCCAGAAAGGAATGAGAGATATCACTCTCCAATCTTTGATCACCTTGGCCAGCTGAACAAATTCACCCCAGACGCTGGGCCTTTTGGCCACAGCGGCGCGCGAGCGATCCTCTCGAATCACATTGTATGGATTGAGAAGGCCCAGCGCGCAGCAACAACCGGCACCCATAATGCACATGAATGCAATGTAAGTGGAATCGGAAACGGTGCCAGACTCGGAGTGAAAATTCAGCCCAAACGAAATCATGGAGCCGAGAAACCCACCCAGACTGCAGGTGTATGTTAGGAACTTGACAGTGCAAGACGGTATGCAGGGTGTCGCAACCCACTTGAAAATAATCCAAAAAACCCCAATCATCCGTCCCTGCTGCTGCGGCAGAGGATAGCCGGTCATAATTGAACCCTGCGAGATCCAGAGCAGGGATGCGCCAATCCCTAGGATTGCGCTGGCTCCGACCACAAAGCCCTGGTTGTTGGTGTGCGTAAAGGCCAGCAGAGATCCTGCATAAAGCACATATGGTACCCCGCCAATGAATATCGTCCATTTCGGCCCAAGGATATTGTTGACGATTGGGGCGATGAAGATGTTTCCGGCTGCACTGACCGAGGCCAGGGCGATGTGGCCTTTGGCTTGTGTTGTTGTGTCCAGTTGGCCGCCTCCTCCAATGCCAGAGAGTGCATTGTACATTCCCGGGCACCTGTTTTCCGAGTTAGACTAAAAGTGGTCTGTCTGCTCAGCTAAGGGGTTTACTCACCCGAAGGCGACGAAGCTGACCACGACAACCTGCCAAAAAGGAGCGTTGTACCGACTGAAGCAGATCTTCTCTGAGCTCATGTCCATTTCGGCCACAGCGGTGTCCTCGCCAATGGCGGGAGAGATGTCCTGGCTCTTTGTGGCTTCGGAGGCCATATCTGCAGATGAGAGGCGGGGTTTGAGAACTTCTGGGTAGAGATACGCTATGTGGATATGTAGTGGGCCGGACTCAAAACTATCATGGATCCTTTTTATGTCGAACCGGATTCTTATCTGAGGCGTAAGATGTGCGCGGATCGATCCCACGCAGCGTACGGGATGGAATGATTGTTCTTATCGCCTGCTCTCTTCTGTACCCCGCGTTGAGCTATGCTAATAAGGTTTTCGTTGTGTGGGATAGTGACCTTGAGACCAGCGTCTTGAAACACCCCACGTGGTGCAAATCTAAAGATATTGCGCTTAAATTTCGGGGTTGGGTCCATTAATATTCCTAATTATCAACAACCCTCACCTCCTTTGTGTTTCAGCAATAATGTTGTTTTCCCATGCATGTCTGCTCATGCTCGCCTCGTTGGCGAATGCAGTAGTCGACTTTGCAACCCTGCCAACTCATCCTCGACTGATCTTTACAGACAATCGCGCTCAAAGTGTTCTTGCTATGAATGAAACCGACGCCTATTACCGTGATGTCCTCGGCCATCTCGCGGCAACGGCTCAGACAGCTGTCAGAGCGCCTGTCGCCCTGACTTCCGCCTCATCATGGTCGAGCACGATCCGAATGAATGTCGGTGCTGCCGCAGGAATGTACCGGCTAACCAACGACACCATCTACTCCGACTGGATAGTCGGAACTCTTCTTGTTCTCTCCGGCCTACCTGACTGGAATCCGTCCAATTTTTTGAATACTGCCGACATCACCATGACTGTCTCGTTGGGATATGACTGGGTGTATGAGGTGCTGACAGACACGCAACGTATTACGATCGAGACAGCGATGTTTGAAAAGGCATTTGTCCCAGCGACGGATTCCTCCATTAATTCATGGAGTCAGCACACCAACAACTGGGCCCAGGTAACGCATGGATGCTTGATCATTGGTGCTCTGGCGGTCGGGGACGTCAACTCCACGCTTGCTAGTGAGGTGATGGAGTTTTCGCTTCCCAAACTGAAAGTATCACTAGAACAATATGCGCCCGACGGCGGATATATAGAAGGCTATTCCTACGGAGCATATGCAGGGATCTTTCTGGGGTTGTTGATGGGTGCATTAGACACCGCACTAGGAGACGACCTGGGGATCGCCAGTCTTGCAGGCATGGACAATTTAGGTGCCTGGCTAACCCATGGGCTGGGGCAAGTAGGCGCATTTAGCTGGGCAGACGGAGCTTGGACCCTGTCCAACGCCAACACGCTTTGGAGCGTGGGCTACTGGGCGACACGGTTTGAGAAGCCCGAATGGCTCCAGGGAGTTCTCTCTGCATTCACAGCCGCTCAAGCAGCAACGTTCCAGGCGTTCCTGTTCTACAATTCTTCGCTCAATTCTCCGACTGTTCTCCCTACGACACCACGCTATAGCCAGTTTTCCGGCGTTGCAGGCATGACCTACCGCACCTCGTGGACTAGCAGCACAAGCGGGTGGTTCTTTGGGTTTATGGCGGGGTTCAACGGGCGCTCGCACGGCCATCTCGATGCTGGGTCTTTCGTGGTGGATTACAAGGGCTATCGCTGGGCTGAGCTTTTGGGCTCCGACAGCTACAGCCTAACCAATTATTTCGTTGCCCCGCGTCGCTGGACATACTACCGCTGCCGCACGGAAGGATCCAACACTCTGAGCATCTCCCCCCACATCCAGACGGGCCTTGGCTTTGCGAATCAAATTCCGTCCGCGAATAGCTCACTCTTGTTGACGGGAAGCTTCGACACCTCGAGTCGATTTGGGGTCGCCAATCTCACCCAGGCGTATGCCAATGTCTCCACCAGTGTCCTCCGTGGAGTGGCGGTCTTGAACGATTCCCAGCTCCTGGTTCGCGACGAGGTCCGAGCATCTGGCCCCGTCGACATTGCTACCAGCTGGCATACGCGTGCAGCCGTTACCGTCGGTTCCGACAACCGAACCGCTGCACTGGTGCAGGGTGGAGTCACGATGCAAGCAAGTCTGCTGTCTCCGCCCGGCGCGTACTTTCAGCTCCCCAGCACTAACCCTTGTGATTCGTATACTGGATGCGCTGAGGCGACCAATGCCGGGATATCCAACCTAGCGGTTCGCCTAGGAAGCATGACCACGGAAGCGAATATTGTCCTAGTTTTTGCGGAAAGCGGCACGATTGTCAATGGCTTTGATGCTGAGTTGACCGAGTGGTACTCTTTATGTACGATTGATTGCTGGAAAGGGAAAAATGTGGAGGATCCATACTGGCTGGCTAACTCGGAAGTATATTACTAGCAGACACAGTCTATCCAGTATAATAATAGCCTTAACAACCAATCTACGTAGACATAGATACCCAACTTCGACTCTGTGAGGATTTGTACAGAGCGTCGTAAAAGTCCAATAGTTTCACAGCCATGGTATCATTACAACAGTCGCCGTCCATGAGGCCAGCTTGAACCCGATGGAAGAAAGAGTCCATTTGTGTCGTGAATGCAGTAGCGAGCATCCCCCCCTCAGCGTACTCGCCCGTAAAAAGACTATTCCGTCCAGCTTTCCATTCCCCAACGGGATCTTTCAAGACAAGGCTGCCCCCAGGTCCATCTAGGTTTAGATGCAGCGAGCCGCACACCCCGTAAATGTCGACGGTCCAGTCCTTGAGGTACGCACTCGGCTCCCAAGCGGTAAAGTCCAGATGCACATTGAAGTCGTCATACTCTAGGATGGCCGATGCAATGTCCTCGTGAGCGAGCCCACCGACCGTCTTCTCGGGATTTAAATGCCGTCCGCTGAAGAGACTGGGGACCCAAGAGAACCCCTCGTGCGGCGGCCGCACGGGCAGCTTTCGAATAGACGAGACGAGATGTCTCGGGAGTCCGAAAAGACCGACCACCAACTCCACGACATGACCTCCGAGGCTGTAGAAGAAGCCGCCAATACTGGCTCTATCGGACTGCCACGGTTCGTCACCTGCGCCCCCAGGACATCCCCCGTGAAAGCGCGCCTCGGTGATCGGTCCTAGAACATCACCCTGGACAATCCGTCGAGCAAATTCAACAGTCTCCAGGTAGTGAAGCTCCCACCCGACTTCGAAAACGATTCCCCGCGTGCGAATCTCGGGAACCAGGGGGTAAAACGCACTCGGCTGAGCGGCGCCGGGTTTTTCGACCAAGATTCCCTTGGCCCCGCTGTTGATCGCACAGTGGATGTAATCTGGGTTTTCGGCGTCGCGCCCGTGGATCAAGGCGATATTATAAGCCAGGCTCGTAAGCTCGCTGAGATCGGAATACCGTGGACAACAGGCGTGTTTTTGCATTTGTTCGGCAACCTGCGCGTCATGATCGTAGTACCCAAGGGGCTTGATGCTGTCGCTGCGCTTCTGCATGTAGGCGAACCTATGGAAGATGTGCGGGTGGCTTGTGCCCAAAAATATCACTTTGAATTTCATCTTAAGGAATGGATAGAGTATACTGAGGTCCAGAGATGGACAACTTGTTCGGTAGATAATAAAAGCGGGATCACATCCCACGCAAGACCACCTTCTAACCTAACTAGGATACGATAGAACCCTGGAATACCCTCCATCTACCAGATATGTCTAACACGCATTTAGAAGTGGAGATTAAAATATTCGGGCTTGAAACACTTATACCACCTGTGGTGAATCCTCCCTCAGCCACCGCCAGGAACTCAATCCAACTACAATCGTGGGCCAAGGTCAGTGCCAATGTAGGCCAAGCGGGTTTGACTCGATGAAACGCATACCGTGCAATGTCTTCTCCCCTTCCAATCCTCCCCACGGGATGCGCCTGGCTGAGAGCCTCGCTCTTTCCAGCTCCCCACTCAGGCGCATACTCGCTCTGAAAGTCACGATCGAGGTTGGTCTTCATATCCTCCAGTGGAGGGAGCAGACTTTCGTTCCTCTCGGAGCGCACATCCACCATCCCCGGGCTGATGCAGTGGACTCGGATCTTAGGCCCGAGGCTTACTGCCATGGCCAAACTTAGTCCTTCAATCCCTGCCTTGGAGGCGGCATAGGCTTCCCCGTGTTTGCTCTGCTGTGTCGCGCGACAGCTCGACATGTTGATGATGACTCCACCCCCGGGGGATTTTTCGAGGTGCGGGATGGCGGACTGGGAGACGCGATATGTGCCGACGAGGTTTACCTGCAGGATCTTTTCAAAATCGGAGGTCGGGACCTGGTCCATCTTGATTCCCGATCTCATGTACTGGCTCTGCAATGGGACTCAGTCAGATACTAGGCTTCTTAACTGATATCGAAACTCACATTGATTCCAGCATCTGGTTATGGATCAAATTAGCAAAAAGTGCAGTCGGTGTAAGATTTGCCCTGGTCAAGACGCACTGTTGATGAGAACATCGAGTCTGCCAAATTCGCGAATACACGTTTCAATAGCGGCGACAACCTGTTCCTCTTTTGATACATCCATCGGCACCCACTTGAAATGCTGTCGCTTGTCCTCTGGAATGACCGAGGGCAGGTGCTTCGTGCAGGCGTCTTGCACGAATGCTTCGTTGTAATCCGTCAAGAAGACCCGGTAGCCCTTGAGGAGCAGCTCTCGCGCGACAACTCTGCCAATTCCACTCCCCGCTCCTGTGATAAAGAACACCTTCGACATAGCGATGGGCAGAAGGGAAACTGATCCGTAGAATCGGACGGTAGATTAAACCAGAATTAACTGGCTATCTCGGCTCGATGATGAGGTCTCAGCAGTGCATGCCAGTTACCTCGACCTTGAATACCAACGCATGACGGCCGAGGTAGGCGGATTAGCGGTATCATGGGTTAATCCCACGCAAAATGCGGGATCAAGTGAGGGGTCCAACGGCCCCACAGCCATTTCTTTCGTGGGGTAATATTACCTACACAAAGCTCCTAGCCAGTTACTAAACTAGTTAGCTTTGTGGTAAAATACCCGCTACTATTAAAACATTAGATGTACGTGGTGACCGAATAGAGCAGTCATATTTTACACCCTCCCCGACTGACATCACCCCTCATTCGCATCATGGCAGGGCCGCTAGAATCCATCTCAGGAGGAAAGGCTTGGTACTACTGCCAAAAAGGCCCCATGGTCCTCGGAGAAGGCCCAATCTATCGAGCCAGCGACTCAACTCTCCATTGGGTGGATTGTCTCTCTGAGCCACCAGAGCTTTACATCCTCAAAGTCGACCCAGTTACCGGGGATGCAATTGGTGAAGCGCGTGTTCTGCCCCTGGAGGATAGCGTAACCGTCGCTTTCTTCCGGAAGGATAAGCCCGGCAGCTACATCGGCGCGTACTACCAGGGCGTATGCTTCGTGGACGAAGCCACGGGGAAACTCCAAGTCGTCAAGGAAATCATCCCTACGAGTCAACGAGACGAGCTGCGGTTTAATGACGGGGGCATCGACGCAAAGGGTAGGTTCTGGCTGGCTGAGATTGATAAACGCGCCATGGCCTATGGGCCAAATCAACTCCCGGAAAGCTACGGGACGCCAAGAGGAAGACTATGGAGATATGATCCCGATGGGAGCTTACATTTGATGATCTCTGAGGGAGTGGTCTGTGGAAATGGACTGGCATGGAGTCCTGATAACAAGACGAGTAAGTGCAGTCTAGTTGGGCCCATACTGGTGAGAGCTATGAGGAAGAGGCGTCTAACTGGGAGTAGTGTACTTCAACGACTCGGTTGCAATGATGGTCTTTGCGTTCGATTTCGATTTGGAAAGCGGCAGCATATCCAACAAGCGACTTCTGGTCGACAGACGCTCGTCATATGGGGAACCGGATGGAATGGTCGTTGAGTAAGACACATGCAAAACTCTGCTTGTTTTCTAAACTACCAGCGAGACTGACAACAAGCAGTACTGACGGAAACCTCTGGGTTGCTGTTTTCGCGTCCCATAGGATAATGGTATTCAGTCCACAGGGCACACACCTGAAAGATATCGTGTGCATGGCCAAGAACCCAGCATGCACTACATGGGGAGGAAAAGATCACAATATTATCTTCATGGCAAGCGGGATAGATCGCAGTGAGAACCCGGAGCCTGGAGATGAAGGCGGCCACATGTTCAAATATCACCCTGTGAGTGCGAGGGGGTACCCTAAGCATGAGTTTGCCGGTTGATTGAGAGATCTCGGCAGTAAATCTAAACTAATAATGAATAATCTGCATCTGGTCAAAATTGAGAAAATCTTCTTCGACTCCTGTAACAATTATCTGTAAATTCAATCTTGCAGTTGTAGTGCAGTGGTCATGCAACCAAATCGAGGAGTCATGGGAACAGCACAATACGCTCAGTATGGCCATGAAGCAACTACCATCTTAGATTATATCGATGTACGAGGTTAATCTGCATATCGCTTTTGCATTGGCTTCAAGAAAAAGGATCGCAAACCAATTCCACTGCAATTTTGGATTACAAATGGTAATCTAATCTGCCCAGAAAGCCTTGCGCACTGTATCACACATGAGGGAAATAGCCAGCCTGCCCTCCTTGAGAACGCCATCCATCGCCAGAAATGGGTGAGGCATGCCTTTCATGACCTGCATGTTTACTTGTACACCGGCTTCCTGCAGTTTTCGAGCATAGTCTTCACCCTCGGAACGAAGCACATCCAATTCCCCAACCATCACAAGTGCAGGTGGCAAACACGACCAGTCCCCTTCGTAGAAAAGCGGACTGGCTTCAATGTTGGTCCAGTCAGACTGGTTGGGTAGATAATGGTGCCTGTACCAGAGCATTTTCTCTGCCGGAAGGGCAGCCGTGTGCTCATATTCTCGGTACGACTCGTTGTTATCCACAGTTGCCGTGTTATTTGTCACGGGAACTGACAGGACCTGGGTCTTAAAATGTATGGGCGGGGTGAGAGCCAGGGCCTTGTGTGTCATGATTGCAGCAAGATTTCCACCAGCCGATGAGCCCCCAACTGCTAGTTTAGAGTCGTCGAGGGACAGGGCCGACACGCCATCCGAAACGAGCCACTGCAGGGCCTCCCAGCTATCATGCACTGCGGCAGGCCAAGGGTGTTCGGGAGCAAGTCTGTGCAGTAGTTAGACTAGGTACTAGATAATCTAGAAGGTGCAA
Source organism: Aspergillus baeticus (assembly GCA_027569055.1). Lineage (NCBI taxonomy): Eukaryota > Fungi > Ascomycota > Eurotiomycetes > Eurotiales > Aspergillaceae > Aspergillus > Aspergillus baeticus. The sequence continues at coordinate 111,169 of JAPDEI010000075.1, forward strand.
AATATTCACCGGTAATCAACAGTAACGACGACACAGTTTGCGCGCACGCATATGTGAGTGCAGACCGTGTTTTCCGTGTCGATGTTACCAAGCACCCACCCCCCACCATGGAAATAGAGCAGTACTGGCCATCCTCCTGTTGGCCTCGCTCCAGAGGGCGTGAAGCAACGAACTTTAATATCAGGACCCGTGGTAGTCTGACGTTGAACTGCAATGTCTTCTGTCTTTCCCACTGTAAGGAGCTGCCCGCCGCCGGGAATCAACGTGCCGCTTGTGCGGGATGCTTCGACAGGCTGATAATGGACTTGCTTGCTGTTCAATATGTATTTGTTGTAAAAGGCCACATAGTCCGGGCTTAGTCTAGAACTGACTGACTCATGTAGGGGATACGGGGGTTGAGGGTAGCCCTCAATAGACATTTTGGGCAACGGGAAGACGACGTTGCACAAATGAAAGTGCTATGGGTTTTGTCCTGAGGTTGTAGCGGGATAGTGCACAAAATCCCTAGTTATACGTCCCTGTAACCGTCGATGGAAAGTGACTGCCAGAAACATCCTGCCTCCCTAACCTGCGGCCCCCACGCTTTGAGTGGGATACATATTGCAAATCCAATTTGGGACCAATCTGGGTGGGAGACCATGCAGCTCCCCGGGATATGTGTTGCTGGACTCATCCAATTGCAGAAACACCTTTGTTTGACCAACACTGCATACCATTGTTGCAATTGTAAGACTATAAATTATAGCTCGGTCCCTCCACCTATAGCCCAATGAATTTGGACTATCCCGCCTTAAGTCCCACATTTGACCAGCATGGCTTCAAAAACCTCTATCCTGACCGAAACAGCACCTCCTCCACTGCCGGGAATCTACTCGCAGGCGATCATTGCCAACGGAATGGTTTACTGCTCGGGCTCCGTCGCGTTAGATCCCAAAACGGGAAATCTTATTAATGGTGATATCAAGGCCCATACGGTAGGACCTTCCCATTTCCACCTTCCGTTCACACTTGAGCTAGTCAACTAGATTTCGCTTATGCTATGTAGCATCAATGTATCAAGAACCTGTCCAATGTCCTCCTGGCCGCTGGCTCAGACATTACAAAGGTTGTCAAGGTCAACGTTTTCCTGTCCAACATGGACAACTTTGCGGAGATGAACGGTGTCTACACACAGTACTGGGGCGATATCAAACCATCGCGGACGTGAGTAAATACCTCCTCGACACCCGATCGCAGATCCCACTGAGCTTCCCTAGCCAATATGCTGACCAAGCTACCTGTTAGATGCGTTGCGGTGAAGACATTACCACTCGATACCGATGTTGAGATTGAGTGTGTTGCGATTCTGTAACAGATTTCTCGCACTTATGTGATGGATTGCCCCTCCGTTTCTAGGAGTCGAAACCCGATAGAGTGTATGCTGCAGGTGCGGCGGTTGCCGGGGCTCGTCGTGCGCGTGAGAATTATGTATATATCTACGAGGCTTCATGAGCTTCCAGTCCGAAATAGTCATTACATCTAGAAATATAGGGACTACCATTATTCAGCGTATTTTTCTAAGAGCACGCTTAAGAAACATCAGTTGCGTGGGGTGAAAACCTTATCCTACTTACTATATATGATCATATGTTCCCATGCTCAGAGCGATGGGGTAGTCCGGTGTTCTATAAACGATTGCTTGTCCTCTCGGGATTGAAAAGAACCGGCTGTAATATATCATACGGACTACAGCCGACATGAAACGATCGCACGAAGTTTGAGACCTCATTCACCTCGGAAACTGTTCTAGCTCGAGTGCAACAATATCAAGGTACGCTGGGGAAAAAAGGAAGAGAAGAACAAGAGCAGTTACCCTCGTATAAAGATACTTTTTCTAATTCAATTCTGCAGACTGGGTGCCACGGTATTGTCACTCCAAACACCACGAAACGGTGAGATGCTATGGCTCGGTCCAAACTGGTCACATGGAGGAATACCGATTATCTTTCCAACATTTGGGAATGCCGACGACAGACGAATTATGGAAATGGGAAACCAGCTGGACATGCTTCGGCACATGGAGAGCGTTCCTCATCATGGCTTCGCAAAAGATTGCTTATGGGACCTCGTCACAACGCATGAACCCAGAGACCACTTCAATTGGCCGAGCATTGAAGATATTGGGGGAAACAGCTGTCGAGGCAGTTGCCAATCACAGGTACTGTTACGATTGTCCCCCCTCAACGTGCCTATCGACTCAGGGGGTTCCTGGCTGAGAGAATCTGGAGAGTGGGAGATATTGTACAGGTATGAGTCCGGACAACAACGATAAACTCCGAATGCTACGGCTAGATTTGATGCTAATGTCTCCTAGAATCACCCTACGTAACGATGGTCTGATACTAGATCTGTGCATTAAGAATAACAACACTGTTGGCCACGCTTTCGCGGATTTGCGGGCAAAAATATTGTTTCACAACTATTTTCGCGTCTCGGTAAGCCCTTTGCGTTCCCCTTCCTTGCCCAGATCTACAATTTGTACTCATTTTCTCGCGTGGTAATCTCTAGAGTCCAGGGAGTATCGACGTTCATGGATTGTACGGCTCTCATTCTCGGCCCCAACCAGGCGCCGTCAGTTCCTTGTACTGTCATGATGCTTTACGCTTCAAGGTGGGGGAATTCATAGACCAGGTTTGGAGGTTAAAGTCCGAAGATGCGATGAACGTGATTACAGAAGACGATGAAAACCAAACTACAGCGGGTATTCAGATTATGACGAGTAATTTGCCCGACCTCGGTACGTAGGCGATGGTTCCTCACTCCTCCAACCCTGGTACTAATGATATTGATCCATAGTACTCTGGGCACCAAGAACACTTGAAGCATTAGCACATTCGCCGGTAGAGCCCGGAGTCTGCTTTATATGTGTTGAGAGGGGAAGCGTCGTCGAGCCATTTACAATTCCCACTGGGGGACGTGTCTTTCTAAGGCAGGTTTTGACCGATATATAGGAGACAGACCTACATGCCAAAGTTAGCCAAGGTCAACAGCGCGGCTCAACCCATGGTTTACAAAATTAAACAGAGCATTTGCATCTACTTCAACATCAGTTGGACTTACATTAAATTGTTCATCCAATTTACTCCCGCAGTCTTACCACTGTTGACAGAGACTACCGCCGATCGATATAGCAACGGCGTATGAGGATAGAATGCCATGCTGTCGAAGAATTCGCCTGAATTATGCAGAACACAATAGTGCACTAGTCATCGAGATGCTCCTTTTAGTTTTGCCCTTGCACAGCGCGTCATGCCAGCAATCGGGTCTAGTCTCTTTGGCGTAGACGTTGCGGGCAGTTCCGCTGGGGCTGATCAAAGTGGATTCAGGGCATCGAATGGGGCAACTCGGCCCTGTCTTGACCCTAAATCTAGTCAATCCAAGTGAGCAATTCGGCCAGGTTGTTGGCCAGATCGCAGTTGCTCCGGCGCGTGTCCGACGACTTGGCAGGCTGGGCAATGCTAAATGTTCCGGCTAATCATATGCATGTTTCCATCGAGTAAAAAGTTCCCGTATAGAATTCCATTGCGTTGTATTATTATTAATATTCTCGAACGTACCCGACCACCAGGGCAGATGAGAGATATAACACCAGTGAAGACTAAGCCCCTCTCGGACCGGAGAGCCCAGGTCCCAAAATGCTATCCAGATTGTTGTTCGTATTTCACCTCGCCTGCGTGTGTTTCGCCCTCAAAGGCCCAGATGGGTTTTCCGAAGGAACTCCAGGCGTCAACGCAACCTACAATTACGCTGTCGTCGGCGGCGGTACATCCGGCTTCACGCTCGCCGCTCGACTAGCAGAAGCCAGATTCAGTGTCGTATTGGTCCAAGCCGGCGACTTCTACGAGAAAGTCCGGCGCTTCTCCAAGATTCCACGTGCATTGACGATCGGGATAGGCACAAGTCCCCTCTCAACCGCCCCGATTGACTGGAATTTCGTTACCGAGCCAGTTCCCGGCGCAAATAATCGCAGAATACACTATTGTAGGCATAGAACCTTTGGTGGTTCTTCTACGGCGAATGCGCAGATATATCAGAGGTTATACTCCTTCCCTCTCAGCAAGGGTACCTACCATATAGAGCTTAATTGCCGCTTGGACGATTTCGCTGATTACATCTAGGCCAGACGTAGATTCCATGAACCGCTGGGCCGAGCTAGTCCAGGACGACTCATAAAACTTCTCGTAGGTCCTCATCTTCTACCAGCGCACGACGACATTCCGCAGATCGTTTACCAACTAGGTGTCGGACAGAGCCTGTGGGATCATGTGCTGTTCGGCCCCTCGTACAGAGTCAGTATACCGACCAACACGAGGATCCCTAACGACCTGCTCTCCACCGCTGGGAGGCTATCCGCAACTTGACTGAGCACCGAAGGCTCTTCACAAACACGGGCCCGGTTTACCTGGCCTGGGAGAAAATTCCAGACAACCTGCGAAATCAAATCTCGCCTGTGCAAGGCCTGGCACCGCCCAGATGGGATCGCGCCGATCGTCATCAGCGAGGAATATTTCCCAGGTCCTCAGATGCAGACGGACGTGGAGATCCTCGAGGCGATCCAGGGGAGCGTCATGACGATCTTCCATGCGTCGTGTACGTGTCGGATGGGGAGGGCGAAGGACCGCTTGGCGGTTGTGGATAGCAAGGTGAGGGTTTTTGTGGTTACGGCGTTGCGGGTTGTCGATGCGAGTGCGTTTGCAATGTTGCCGCCGGGGCATCCGCAGTCGACGTGCTGTATGTCATTTATCTTTGCGAGCTTCTTAACCATTGAGTTTCTAGATTCTGCTAATGTATTTAGGTTACGTAGATATGCTGGCAGAAACGATTGCGGCAGATATCTTAGACGCCGCGAATGGGAGCGCTTGAGGAACGTCGCGATTAATTCGGTTTGCTTAGTCGTATACCTAGGTACAATCCGGCAGAAACAATATATCCCCAAAAGTATTTCTAGTTTCTTTCTCCATCAATTTAGTAATTGTGCCTACAACGCTTGGCCCGGGCAGCGAGACGAGTTCGTTGCATCGCGTTGGCTTCCCTTTAGGCTTCAAGGCATTCGATGCTCCCGTCTCCGAGTAGATGGTGCGCTATGCAGGCCGAATAGTGATTGGGGAATGTTGTTTTTTCTTTTCCTTTTTTTTTGGCTATTTACGCTAGCAAATCCCTCTAGCATACCTATCTCCGTGATAGCGAAGTTTGGTGTAAACTAATAGGGAGGCCTATCACTTGACGTTGTTAGCAAATTTATTACGCCATTTCTATTCTAATTATATCCGTGAGGGTTAAATTGCACACATATATCCAAAACCCGGCAACCGTCTCCATGACTCTGCCTCCACTTGGGGCCATACTCAATCTGCTCGAGACGAAGCAGCATTTCAGACCATTCAAGAAGCGCATGCACGCTCGACCTCCAAACACCGCACTTGATCGCCATTGTTAAACTGGATTGGGTTGATGCTGCAAGAGGTGACCTACTGCGCACCTCCACAAGCTCCCTAGAAAGTGCAGTGTGAATAGCATCTAGATCATTACCATCTGTATAACCTGGATAGAAACTTGCGAACGGATGAGTCTCCAGGCGTAAGGCGAAGTCCTGGGGCTCCGCCACAAGGATTGCGACTCTGCTACTCTGTGGGAGCCAGGCGGATTGTAGTGTTGTTTTCAACCTTGAGGTGCAGTGAACGAACGCCGTCTGCGAAGGGTCGTCCCCTTCTAACACCTTGTCGTAGACGGCAAGATCAACCGGCAAATAAATAGTGGCGATATCCTCGAACTTGTAGGGCTTGTTTGACCTGAAGCGAAGTGTCACGTCCCGAATCTCGGGCCGAGTTATGATGCTTTCTCTTTCGCCTAGGTCGTACTCGGCCGATTTCAATCTGTAGGTGGCGTATATTTGAATTATTGCAGGTGTTCTATTCCGGACAGTTTGGATATCTTGGGGGGTTGGTTTGTATTCTGGAGCAAGGATGCGTTCAAGCTCATTGAAAAGGCTGCATTGGTCAATAAAGCCAAGCCACAATCTAGGGGATGACGAAGACATACTAGAGTGTCGAGTAAGCCATACCGAAGTCCTGCGGAGATCTACGCACCTCATCCATGCACGGCTCCAGCCATAATGAACGTATCACTTCTCCAACACGAGCATCCAGAGGTTCCGGAAAGATTATGTCGTTCACATATTGCATTAGGAAGGTGCAATGATCGGAGTCAAGACCAGACCGGGTATTTAGACCTCCAACATTAAGGGAAGTCACGACAGCCTTCATGCTTAAGAGGACAAGCCTGTACACCGCCATCCGCTCAAATGCAAGACGAAAGTTATCCGCATTATCTCCTCCATCATCAGCGATATTTTGCAGAATAGAATCAAGTCCGCTGTATTCACTACCGATGAACAGTAGCTTCTGGTGGAGTGACGGCCATTCATCCCCACCCAATATTTCTTGCTTAGCAGGCGGCGTATGGTTTTCGGGCTGGTCGTCGGCGCTCTTTGTCAGCCGTCGAAAGAATCGCTCGTATACATTAGAAGCAAAGACTTCGCGGTCGAAGGAGAATACGAGGGAAATCCTTGAGAGGGTATCCGTTAATTGGGTTGCGATGGAATCCCTGTCATATTGAGCCCTCAATGAAGCCGTGTCAAGGTTTGTTTGGCGCAGAACACTGCGGCTACTCGATCGCGTAAGGAACGCAAGCTGTTCTGCCCCGGTTTTGCTTAGCAGGGCTTCAAGATTAGCTCACACATGCCTTTTCAGGGTCAAGTCGGGGATACGAACGAATTGCACGCAGTCAGCAACAGATTCAGAGCGTTTGTTTGGTGCTCCAATAAATTCTGAATGTCTCCGATATTTTTCTTGCCGAAGGCCAGCTTAATCCTGCTCTGAAAGTGGAGCGCGTTGCTTTGCTTCCTTTCAAGGCCACCCACAACCTCTTGCAGCTTCGTGAGAAGGATGTTGCAGCATTTGATCGAATCGTCCAAATCCATGACCAGCTGGTGATGTGCGGCAGAGTCGAGGCCCATCCATTCTTCGATTTTTGTCAACGCGAGACGCAAGGCGGATAACTGTCCCGTAATACTAAGGAATGTAAGATCCGCGTCCTTCCAATCGCTTCGTAGGTCGCGAATCGCGTTGATCGTTTCGGTCGCGAGTTGGACGATATTCGCCAGCGCACCTGCTGTTCCAATGATCGAAATAGGGTCTGTCATGGCACATTCAAATCTTTTGTCCAGCAATTCCCGGGTATAGAGGTATTGAATACGAACAGTGATAAAAAGAGAGAGGAAAAACGTGATGAGGTCAAGAAGCAAGATTCTGGCGCGCCTGACGCGGCGCACCCTGATTCAGCCTTGTGCAGGGATTAGTACCTGCTGAGTTGGCGGGGAAACACCACTGATGACGCCAGACAGGTCCGGGCGCGGCAGACTCTGCCTGCTATCATATTTTCCCTGCTTGGTGTTGTTTTTGCTTTTTCGCCCAAGATGACCGTAAAACTGGGTGCGACGAGTCCTTGCATCCTGCATACACAACCTTATGGCTTTCCAGAAAGTTAATATAAAACGAGAATGTTCCTCGTAATCAAGAACCTACTCCAAAGTCGACCCATGCTCAATAGCGACATCCTCCGTGAGCCTATACCAGCAAGGCCTCGGATCTCATATATAGTATGTCCTCTACCCATCTCCATCCTTCCATTCGCATTTTCCCATGCGTCATAGCAAGAAGAGTGGATGTCTACGTCGATGCAATCCAAGTAGAAGAAGGACGGTCCCCCAATGATTGTAGCGCTCCGACAGAGCTCGAATCGAACAATAGGTTCGCGGACGTGCAGAATTGGGCCGGTTCGCATGATGCCCCGCTCCGCGCAGACGGCGGCATATTCGTAGTACTCGGGTTCACAGAAGGAAAGACAGTTCGAGGGCCATCGGTAGGGAGCTTTGTCAATACAGGTAAGTCGATAAACCTTGATATCTCTAATGAGACTAAGAGCAGTCTTGTGAAGGGCTTCTGTAACAACAAACTCGACTTGCAGAGTTCGTTGGCTTTCCAAGTAGCTCATATATGGCTGCATATGGCGCCCAATTAGAATTACTCGTACTCCTATGGGTTGATACGTTCAAACATTTGATCATAACCTCATAGAGGTTGGGTGGAAAAGTAGTCAGGGTATCTTGTACTTCCCAAAGTTGGCATTGCCCCCATTGAAATATCTCATCTGCACGTTTAGAGAGCGTAGGTGCAAGCGTTTCTTCATGCTCTGATGATATATGCCAATACGGGATGACTTGTGACTTCGCACTCGGAGATATGCCTTGATTCCATCGTGCATATGTGACTTGACGCCGCAACGCGACTGACAGGCTGTGCCCACCTCCTAAATGCCAAACTATTAGTTGGACTGGGTCTGAAGTGTGAGAGCCGGAAATTATCTCTTGCCATGGATACAATTTAGGAATCTTGTGCGGCAAATCTAACTATATAATAGGAGCATGAACAGTAGAAACACTGTTCTCTCCCTTGAACAAGGCCTGGAAATCTGGTCTAAGATTAAAAAAACCCTACCCATGCAGCGAGCAAATAACTCTTCTCCCAAACCCTCGCCATCTTAACATACCCCTCATCGTTGGGATGTACGCCATCAGGCCCCAAATCGGCCAGCTGAAGCCCTCCATCGGAACTATACATGTCCGCCAGGACGAGTCTTTTCATCTCGGTGTCTAGATTATCCGACACCAGCTCCCTGATCTGCTCATTCACCCGTAGGACCCGTTCATTCACCGTGGGGTCCGCAGCCATGACCAGCGTGGACATAATAACCGTCGCATCAGGCGACCCAAGCCTCCAGAGATCTTCAAGCAGAGAGTCAAGTCGGGCGCGTGCCGAGTCAATGTGATGATCCTGGAGACAGTCGTTCGACCCAGCATTAACAAGGAAGATGTCTGGTAAAAGCTTCGGGGTAGATTTGATCGCCCTGCCATGGATCTGATCGATCCTGCGCCCAGGCCAGCCCTCGTTTGCGCTGTTGGTCACTGAGCCCGAAGTCCTTGACCCGACCATCTCTATTCGATAGCCTCGAGCGGTGAGTATATCTTGGAGTGTCTTTCTGTATCCATTTCCGTCGGACGAGCCGACGCCGTACGTGATTGAGCCACCGAGCGGCATGACACGGAGCAGAGGTTTTTTGCTCTCTTGTCCAGATGCGGCTGGATTACATCAGTATTTGGACTGTGGTGATATTCATGCTATTCTGCGCCACTCACCAGTTGGAGACGTGGCCATTTGCCGAGCCAGCGATTTTCCTTTAACTAGATACGGACGAGGCGCACGAAGCGCCAAGTAACGTATAGACATCATGGGTTGAATAGAGCTTAAAGCGCCAGTTGTGAGAAGAGAGTATCGCGGTGCGAGCGAGATGGTTTGAGGAGGTGAGTCAGAAACCCCTCCTCGGCAGGATTTCTCAGCCGCCGACCAAGTCGTACATACTCGCTCGGTGTCTGTGCACTGTCGCCGAAACCGCCAAGGCTGTCTTTCAGATGTCCCTAGTGCGCCTCGTTGGATCTCAAATGCTGATCTCCACATGGAAGTGCTCTTTGTCGAGCTTTTCTCTCGGGTATTTCACGGGGGAAGATGCAGTGGACGGTACATAGTCGGAGAAAATGTCTGAAGATATATATATACCAGGGGCCTCACCATATCAAACGTGCTCGGAAGGGTGGAGCAACGGCTGCTCGCCCTGCATTTCTAGTAGCCGGGATAGCTGCTCAAATATCGATCGGTTGACAATTACAACAATGATTGCTGCACCATCTGCATAATAAATCAACTCTCCTGCCTCCCTGTGGACTCCCTGCCTCGTATAACGTAATTCCCGGCCATTCCGGCCACCCCGGTCGATCCGGCCACCTTAAAGTACTTTGCGAACTTGAAGCAATTCGCAACCAACGAAACCTTTATTATATTAAATAAATTAAATAGTCTGACGAT